>MU585527.1:147335-175332 GCA_024362625.1 Silurus asotus
ATAATCTAGTTCTATTATATACTCTATATTCTAGTTCTATTATATACTCTATATTCTAGTTTTATTATATACTCTATTCTAGTTCTAGTTCTATTATATACTCTATATTCTAGTTCTATTATATACTCTATTCTAGTTCTATTATATACTCTATTCTAGTTCTATTATATACTCTATTCTAGTTTTCGTTCTATTATATACTCTATAATCTAGTTCTATTATATACTCTGTTTTAGTTCTAGTTCTATTATATACTCCATATTCTAGTTCTATTATATACTCTATATTCCAGTTCTAGTTCTATTATATACTCTATAATCTAGTTCTATTATACGCTCTGTTTTAGTTCTAGTTCTATTATATACTCTATAATCTAGTTCTATTATATACTCTATAATCTAGTTCTATTATATACTCTGTTTTAGTTCTAGTTCTATTATATACTCCATATTCTAGTTCTATTATATACTCTATATTCCAGTTCTAGTTCTATTCTATATTCTAGTTCTATACTATACTTTGATACTTGGATGCTGCTTTAGAAATCATGTGACCTGTTTTTTTTTTGTGTGTAATTGTTCTTAAAATAAGTGTGTGTGTGTGTGTGTGTGTGTGTGTTGCAGGTGTTGGTGTGTTCTCTCCTGTCATATGTGCGATAGTGTGAATAAGAACGAGTGAGGACATGGAGCAGTGTGCATGTGTGGAGCGAGAGCTGGAGAAGGTGCTGCACAGGTTCGTGACGTACGGACTCCAGTCAGAGGAACGTCTCGACGAGCTGCTCAGGACTGTGTGTGAGCTGCGCAGCCAACTGGTCACCTTCGGTAAGAGCACACGCTGGTCGCTTTAATAGGAACACCTGTACACCTGGCTGATCATGATTTTATCCAGTCAGATCCTTTTCTCTCTGTCTCTGTCTCCCTTTTCTCTCGGTCTCTGCCTCCCTTTTCTCTCGGTCTCTGTCTTCCTTTTCTCTCGGTCTCTGTCTTCCTTTTCTCTCGGTCTCTGTCTTCCTTTTCTCTCGGTCTCTGTCTCCCTTTTCTCTCGGTCTCTGTCTCCCTTTTCTCTTGGTCTTCGTCTTCCTTTTCTCTCGGTCTTCGTCTTCCTTTTCTCTCTGTCTGTCATCCTTTTCTGTCAGTCTTTTTTTTTTTCGGTCTCTTAGTCTATTATTCTTTCTGTTCTCTTGTGGTATGTGATTTGATTTAATTGAGCAGAAATGCGTTGTGTTCTGGAGATTCTCCTCTTTTCTCAGGTGTACAGGAAACAGATTTATCAGTGTTCTCACAGACGATGGCGCAGTGCTGTAAGGAAATCAAGGAGACCGTGCAGATGCTCGCCTCTCGCCACAAAGACATCCACGGCAGCGTGTCCAAAGTGGGCAAAGCCATCGACAGAGTGGGTCCCCCCTCCTCCTTCACTTCAATCCCCTTACATTGTGTCTCTTTTTTACTATTATTATTATTATTATTGTAAATACATTTTAATTTGCTTGCATGATTTCGTTTAATATTTAACATTTATTTTGTACTTTATAATTTCTTTGTCTCTTCTTTTTTTTTTTTTACTTGTATATAATTTGTCTTCCTTTGTTCTTTGTTTCCTTTTATCTTCCCCTTTTTAATTTATTTTATTTTCTCCTTCTTTGTTGTATTAAATTTAATTTTGTGATTCAGACAAGCTTAATATTTATCCTTTTTTTTTTCTTTTTTGTTCTTTCATTTGTGTTACTTTCCTTTTTTTTTTGTCTCTTTCTTTCTTTTTGGTTTTCTTATCTGTCTGTCATTTTTGAATTTTTTTTTTGTTCGTTTATTTATCTATCATGAATCTAAATTTTTCTTTTCAACTCTTGTATAAATTCTTTATATATTTTTCGTATCCTTCTTGTCGTTCGGCCGTCTTTGATTAGCACCGTTATTTTCACATCATAGTAATCATAAGATCCCCCTGTGTGAGCCTGTAGATGTTTCAGGCTGTAACAACACGATACGTGTCCTTCACAATGAGGCTCTAGATGTCTGTGTGTTGAACAGTACATTCAACAGGCTGTTGTACACGTCTGTATAATTCAGGTGAGCATCTCTGTAGTGTGTTCACTGTTCCTTTTACGCTATGCAGAACTTCGATGCGGAGGTGAGCGCTGTTGTAGCCGAGACTGTGTGGGACTCGTCTGAGAAGCAGAGGAACCTCAGATTCTTTATATATTTTTCGTATCCTTCTTGTCGTTCGGCCGTCTCTGATTAGCACAATTATTTTCACATCATAGTAATCATAGGATCCCCCCTGTGTGAGCCTGTAGATGTTTCAGGCTATAACAACACGATACGTGTCCTTCACAATGAGGCTCTAGATGTCTGTGTGTTGAACAGTACATTCAACAGGCTGTTGTACACGTCTGTATAATTCAGGTGAGCATCTCTGTAGTGTGTTCACTGTTCCTTTTACGCTATGCAGAACTTCGATGCGGAGGTGAGCGCTGTTGTAGCCGAGACTGTGTGGGACTCGTCTGAGAAGCAGAGGAACCTCAGCGAGACCATCGTGGAGCACCTGTACAGACAGGGCATGCTGAGCGTCGCTGAAGACCTCTGCCAGGTGCAGCTTCTTATTATTACAGTTGCTATCTTTTTGGATTAAATCCTTCTTGTGAAAAATGAATTTTTATTTCTTTCTGTCTACATGGCAGGAGTCGGGCGTGGTCATCGACATGAGCATGAAGCAGCCATTTCTAGAGCTCAACCGCATTCTGGAGGCTTTACGGATGCAGGACCTCCGACCAGCGCTAGAGTGTGTAGAGATCCTTACCTACTCTAGACTTTTCTCTGAAATATTTTTGAACTGTGATTGTGTAGCGCGCGCGTGTGTGTGTGTGTGGTCTCTGCCAGATGGGCCGTAACGAACAGACAGAGGCTGCTGGATCTGAACAGCAGTCTGGAGTTCAAACTGCACCGTCTGTACTTCATTAGCCTGCTGAACGGAGGAGTGGAAAACCAGCTGGAGGCGCTACACTACGCTCGCCACTTCCAGCCGTTCGCCGCGCAGCATCAGAGAGGTAGCGCACGGAGAGAGATGGATCGCTAATCAAAAAGAGATCATAATAAAAAAGATTTCTAATAATAAGCTCCATGAGCATAATTTTATAAGTGTACTAGGGCAATAGGGCTGAAACAATTCCTAGAGTAACTCAAATAATTCCAAAACAAACAAAAAAAAGGCAATTCGGAATAAATTTTAATATTTGTATTTATTTGTATTTGCATTTTGATGTAATATGGCAATTAAATGCACTAAATGGGTTTAGATTTCACAGATTTAAATTTCAGCCAAAAAAAAATTATATTTCCAACAACAAAAATAAGATACCAGTCATATTGCCTAGAGGTCGACTGATTCGTCGGGTTTTGCTGATTGACACCGATAGTTGAATATTGGAACAATCTGGAAAAATCTATACAGTATACACTATTGACCAATCACGTTTAAGAATATTGACATAGACAAAGTAAATGCCCAAGTTTGACCTTAACTGTTGTTTTACTTGAAACTGAGAGAATGTAGGTCAGATTGTTAGTTTAAATCTATAAAAATGGATGTACCATTGCATCAGCAGTAGGACATGTTTATACACTTCTAGCCCAGTAGTCCAGTTCGATCTGTGTGACCTGGCGCCTTGTGTCTGTTGTTCGTGTCTAGACATCCAGGTGTTAATGGGCAGCCTGGTTTACCTGCGTAATGGCATCGAGAACTCCCCATACCGCAGTCTCCTCGAGACCAACCAGTGGGCCGAGATCTGCAACATCTTCACGCGAGACGCCTGCGCCCTGCTCGGCCTGTCCGTAGAGTCTCCGCTCAGCGTCAGGTCAGACACCACATCATCTCCATTTCCGTGATCTTCATCCCTGTGTAGGTTAAATAACAAACAAAGCAGAAAAATCTAATCAGTTTAAATTAGAAATGGAGCTCTGAACTCAACCCTACACCTTTTGGAATGAAGGTGAATGCTGACTGAACCCCAGGCCTCCTTTCCTCATCTTCATCAGTAGCTGACTTTACTAACACCCTTACAGCTGAATAAATCTGCATAAATCTAGTGGAACATCTCATCTAGTGGTCATTATAAAAGCAAACAGGGACTAAATGTGGATTGAGGGTTTTTAAAAAAGCACCCACCTTTTTTATGCTCAAGTGTCCACAAACTTTTGGCCATATAGTGACGTTTGAGCAACAAGACTGAATTGGTGAGGTTCACAAACGCTAGTTCTGCATTGTCTGTTTTTAAAGAACATAGCTAACGTGTGTGTGTGTGTTCGTTCCTCAGTTTTGCAGCAGGTTGCATGGCCTTGCCAGTGTTGATGAACATTAAGCAGGTCATTGAACAGAGGCAGTGTAGTGGCGTCTGGACACACAAGGACGAGCTGCCTGTAAGTCTACCTTATTTTCTCGCTCTTTTTTTTCTCTCTCCTCTGTTCTCTTTCTTTCTCAATTTTATTTCCTCTTAATTTTGGTCTTTTTATGGATTTTTTGTTCTTATTGTCAAGTGTCCCCAAACCTTTCCATATAGTGTGTATAAAAAAAACAAAACAAGGATTGTCCCTGCTGAACCTCATTAGTGTTCAGGGTTTTAATGGAAATGTGTGAGATGTTGGGGAACGAGGGGCCAGTTTGGTGAATTCACTGTAAACCAGCACAGCTTTTAATGAAATAAGTCTACTTTTTGTAGTCATGAATGCGAGTAGGTTTTGGACTGAAGTCTATGTTGTGTGTTTCAGATTGAGATCGACCTGGGCAAGAAGTGCTGGTATCACTCGGTGTTTGCGTGTCCCATTTTGAGGCAGCAGACGTCAGAGAGTAACCCACCCATGAAGCTCATCTGCGGTCACGTCATTTCCAGAGACGCTCTCAACAAACTCACCAACGCGGGGAAGTAGGTTCTGTTCCAAATCGCTACAAAATGTATTTTACCGCTACAATGGATTTAAAATCTCTATTCAATTAATTTTATTTGAATCA
The DNA here is from genome assembly GCA_024362625.1 of Silurus asotus. Taxonomy (NCBI): domain Eukaryota; kingdom Metazoa; phylum Chordata; class Actinopteri; order Siluriformes; family Siluridae; genus Silurus; species Silurus asotus. The sequence goes on from MU585527.1 coordinate 152,337, forward strand.
TTCAAAAGTTTAAAAACGCTATTAATTCTGGAAAACCTGCTACTTTAAGATGGGTAAATCTGGTTGAGACCGAATGCGTCTACATGGTTGGAAGTTGAAACTTAAATCTTTCACGGTATTGATTTTATTTATTTATTTATTTAATATTTATGGAGCACCCCCATATAAGCAGAATGCATGATCCTGCAAAGATTCACCTGTGAGCTCGGTAGTGGATTCAGGCTCCTCCTATCGAAGCATGGAATCGGGGTCACCTCTAGTTGTTACGAGTGACTTTTATTTGCAATGTCCGTCCTCCGTGTATAACGGCGTCTTCCTCTTCCCTGCAGGCTGAAGTGTCCGTACTGTCCGATGGAGCAGAACCCTTCGGACGCCAAACAGATTTATTTCTGACGTCCCGGAGCGGAGCAGACGAACGCAGCTTCTCAGCACGGCCGAGTTGGAACGATCCACGTTTTACGGCCTTCTGCGGCGGCTCGAACCGTGGAGATGCCGCCACACACGCCTCCTCCTCCTCCCCATCCCCTTCATTCCTTCCTTCCTTCTCCGAGACTTTTAGTTGGCACAGGTCATGACCACACACACCTGTAGATCGGAGTCTGTTGTGTGTACGCCACAAGGACCGAGCTCCACGGATCATTCGCTCTTATATGATACACATTTATGACTCACAGACGTGCGTGTGTGTGTGTGTGTGTGCGTGCGTGTGTGTGTTTCTTTTCTTTGGTCCCTCCCCTCTTTTTCATCATTAATATTTTAATTCGACTCTGTTTCCTCCGTACGAGTTAGGAGCGCGGAGTGTGTGTACGCTTGTGAACAGACGTGACCTTCCCCGCAATCGTTTTGTTTTCACGCCCACTTATTTACCAGATATTTAAACAACTATATTCTAGAGCCTTCAAGCCGCTGTACGTGACCCGAAAGGCTTTTTTTTTTTTTTTTTTTTTTTTTTTTAGCAAGTGTATTCAGATTTTTTTTTTCTTTTTTTTTTCTTTCAGCAAGTGTATTCAGAGACGTGTTCAGTAAGGCCGTTCGGTGGAGGGCTTCGTCTGTGACTGGAAGACCGCGATTCACGCCGCTCTTCATGATGGTGTAACGATTAAAAATGTACCAAGTAAAAAAAAAAAAACAAAAAAAAAACCGCATACGTATAGACTGTCGGATTTGTTGTCGAAAACATCCACGTGGGACGGAGACATGAAAGCGAGCAGACGTTAACCGATTCCTCGGAGTAATAGATATGTGTTTTGCCTGGTGTATATATTTAAGAAAAAAAATATTTAAAAGGGAAAAAAAAAATGACTACTGTGAACTTTGACTTTTTTTTTTTTTCCCTTCTTCTTCTTCTCCCCACCCCCTCACCCCTTTCTTTTTGTGTCCCATGGATCTAATCGTCTCCTTTATGGGAAGAGAGCAGTTTGAAAACAACACTTAGAGATGACTGGATCCATTCGCTCTCATTTCTTTATTAATGCAGGGGAGAATGAATGAAATTGCTTCATGCTTTTAAACTGGGATGGTCTGAACATTGGTTTCTCCTGTCTCTCTCTCTCTCTCTCTCTCTCTCTCTCTCTCTCTCTCTCTCAGATGAAGTAATGACCTGCACACTTTGTCCTATTTGGCAGTTTAAAGTAATAATGGTGATATTGGACTAGAGACCACACGAGACCACTTCCTATCAGTAATATCGATACTTGAAGCTTAAGTACTAGCCGATACCTACACCCTACACTTCCACTTTCATTTTTTTATTTTTTCATTGTTTTCTTTCTCTTTTTTTTTTACCCCCCTTCTTCCTCTGAAGAAATTAAAGATGAAATACATAGATAGTTATGACTTGCACAAAGCTGCAGCTCTCACATACATATTAATTACGTTTCAAATATAAAGTTTAAATTATAAATATAATAAAAAATCAAATAAAAAAACCCAACAATTCAGGTCTCTTTTATATTGGAACGTTTCTCGTCTAAAAAACATAATTTCCTGTTTTAGTTGATTACGTTCAGTAGATTAGAGGATACATTTTCTTTTTTTTATTGTTTTTTTTTTTGTTTTTGGTCTGAAGCCGTGCAGATCACATCACTTTCTCACATGACAACATTTCTTCCTCAGCATGCTTAAAAAGTTTGATGAGATCAGCAGAGAAACTTTTCAGCTAAAACTAATGTTTTTAATATTTTTTCCCCTATAAAACATTGCAGGACTGAAGTATTGGGACACCTGACATTTCCAGCCTCATGTGGTTCCTCCCCAAACTGTTACCACACAATTGTATAATCTTTGGATGCGTTCGTGTGAATGTTCCCGTTCAGACCCAAACCATGACCATGCTCCTGTGCACAAAACCAGCTCCATGAAGATTTACTTTATTTATGTTGGAGTGGAAGATCTCCTGCTGTAAAGCTCTGACCTCAACCCTATTAAACACCTTTTGGATGAATGTGAATGATGACTGCCTCAGGCCTTCTTGTGGTTAAAATAATCTCCACAAGCACACGCCAAAATCTAGTGGAACATCATCTCAGAAGAGTCTTTAATTCCAGCATCGCTAAACCTGATGGTTCAATTTAAGTGTTTTTTTTTTTTTTAAATATATATTAGATATAGCACCTGATGTCAGGTTTGTGATTCCTGGAGCAGAGAAGAGTCACTCGAGGCAGTAAGTTCACTCACAGTTTCATTGTTTTGCTCTCTTGGATTAAATGAAGCATCGGATTCACAAAATTGTTCCAAGCCGAATCAGGTGTGTTGTAAATGGAAAAACTGCCCAGGAGTTGTTTTCAAAATCCTCCTACTCTATAATACACTGTAAGTGTGTGTTAAGACCATTTTTAAATAATTTCATACCTGGACTGTGTTGGTGTAATTGTAGGAATACAGAATCTCATTGTAAATGGTTTCATTCAGTGACACTGTAAATTGCATCGTTACACCAGTAGGTGTCACTTTTGAGTTAAAATGATACACGATCTCGCCAAAGTTATTTGGACACCCGACTTTTCCAGTATAATTTCTTTTATTTTAAACTGTTAGCAGAAAATTGTAAACAATGTATTTGGATGATGTTGCATTTCCCCCTTTATTTACACTAGGAGAGTCTAGAACGCTAAAATCTATTGAACACTTTAGGATTGAATATATACACTGACTGCTGAGCTATTCTTATTTGCTCCACTAGGGGGCGAAATAAAGCAGTAAACGAAATTACTGACGCATGTTCTTGTGATGTAACAATTTGCAAACTAAGGTGTATTTTCTCAGCAGTGTGGGTGAAAGATTTCGATATCATAAGTATGGAAAAATGTGGAACTTGAAATGATTTTCTCTTAATTCTCCAGTCATTATACATGCGGTAGCTGTTACACCTACAACATGACGTCATTGGTTAGGGTGTATCTGATGTGTCGTCAGCTCATATTACTAATCCCATAGCTTGTGGTTCTGTTATTGCATTTCCGTTTACGTCATTCGGTATACACCTTAACATTGATCTCATTTATACTGAGTTGTTGAGGGTTAACCACTGAGCTACCACTTATAGGATCTGGTCAAGATTTTTCTTTCTCTTTCAGCTGCTCCCACTAGGGGTCGCCACAGCGGATCATCCGTCTCTATACTACTCTGTCCTCTACATGTGCCTCTTTCATTTCAACTGTCTGCATATCTTCCCTCACCACATCTATAAACCTCCTCCTTGGTCTTCCTCTTTCCTGGTGGTGTTTATTAAACCTGCATCAAATATAATGATGAAGGTCAAAAAAGTTATTCCTGAAATGAAGGCAAGGTGCTCAAGTTCTTTACAGGAGCGTCAAGGCTCATGGCAGCGATGAAAATGATGATGATGATGATGATGATGATGAGTACGATGACACTGCACTGGCCCATAACATAGACCACACGGTTTGTGAATGCAGCACCCTTTTCTCTTCTTTCACGTGATCTTCCCATCACTAGCTGCTATAATGTTAGAGATAACCCGAATGAACTTGCTGCTTAGAAAAGAAGCAAAGATTTGATGACCTTCGACCCCACATTTTAAAGTGAACCAGGAACCATGAAAGAATGAATGCACAGTCTGGGGTTTAAAAAAGTGTGTGTGATGTAAGAGAAATGTGATTTGACCCAGAAAAGCATCTAATGGTTGATGTGGTGAAGTTTATATGTGAGGAGTTTATTAGTTTTCTGGAAGGAGTCTCCAGTGTCAGGACAAGAACTTTTCCTCTGTATGGAAATCAGCCTTTTACAGACTTGTGGTTTTTAGAGACAAAGAGACAAATTGGTGGCACAATTGCTGTCTGTACTCTGCTGTAACATAAGGGATAACTGGAATCAGGGGTGTCTCTATTGGAGTTGCATGGGATGGCGACTGCCACCCTAAGAATAAGCATTGCCACCCCAACTGCCACCCCAGCACTAGTATCCCAATGTATCAAATAGGAATTTAATCTGTTTCCCTGACCGATTTACATCGCTTCAAAAAAACACCTGTAAATAATGGCAAGAAAAACGTAGCCTAAACAAACGACTCTTTATTAACTGCTTTGTTTTAGTGAATCAAACACATTCCGCACAACCAGCCTGACTGCTGATCACAAACACATGACTCTAGTCGGCTCTTTTAACGAACCGAAGCAAATATATACCTAACTATCTCATTTAATCAGTTTCTGTCTAATCCATACATCAGATTCAGCTAAAGTCAATCACACATCAGTCTTTATGAACTTATGGTTCACTAGAATGAGCTCAATAGGGCTCTGGGTTGCTCACTGGAATAGATTAGTAGCTCAATGGTTACTGATTCAACCCCCAGAATCAGCAAGCTGCCTCTGTCAGGCTCTTAACCATCTCTCCACTAGGGGCGCTGTATCATGGCTGACTCTAATCTCTGACCCCAATTTCCTAACTTTCTGTCTTTCCTCTTTCTTTCAGTGATATTCCACATGATTCAAGGTAACTATAAATGTTTTAAAAGTGAAAAAACACTGTATACATTTGACTACATTTAGGGTTAATCTTTGAGTCAAACCATCAGTAACCCCTTTCTTTAGTGTTTCTTCACACGTGTAAAACTCTGCCGTAAATCTCGCCCGATCTGTAAAAGTCCCTTTCTGTCTTTTTTACACTTGACTCGAGACTCCATCTTGCCCCTCCTCTATCTACCACCTCCATGCAGAAACCCGTTTTCTCCTGCCCATTACAGAGACCCTCCTGTGAGTTACGTGACCTTTGATCCCACATTCTAAAGTGAATAAGGAGCCATGAAAGAACGAGTGCACATGGCCGGATTTAGGGACGTGATGAAATAGGTTTCGAGGATGAAACGCCGCCACAGATAAGAGAACCATAAAGCGGTAGAGAATGAATATGAACATTCACAGATCTAACACTTGTTCAAGCTCAAAACAGGGGGTTTCTGGTTCACTAATGAGGTTTAATTCAATTTCTTTCATAAAACACTTTTATTAATGGAAATTGTCCCAAAGTCGCCTTTAGAAAAGGATTACTTTTATACATTTTATAAACTAGTCCCTATAAGTTCGCACTTAATGAGCGAGCCAGTAGAAGCAAAGAAACTCCCTGAAATGGTATGAGGAAGAAACCATTCTAATATATGGGGAACATCATAATGTCCATTCATTATAGTTCCATCATTGTTGAGGTTTATCAACTGTTCACTGATGATCACTTGAGTGTAAATCGTGGTAGTTGTATTCCTACGCCGTTCTAACAGATTTTATATTATTATATAAATATTAAATAATAAATATATCTTTATTATATATTAATTACAGACCAAATCCATCTTCATTGGTCTAGAGTTGAACCTGTCACAGTTACCTGATGGATTGTAGGCTCTTCATGTGGAACCATCCTCCATCTTGGTTTATGTCAATCTATTTAAAGCACATCCTGTGTGATACTGAATTTTTTGGCATTGTATTTTCTGTACACATAAAAAAAAAAAAAAGTAATTTTTTCAACACTCGTGTGTATTTATACTTATTGCGTTTTTCATTTTCATGATAATTATCATTTTTTTTACATTTAATAAAAAAAAAACAGACCATATGTTCACAATTTTTACCCAATTTATTTTTATTCAATTTATTTTCCACAAGATTGAATTTTTTTTTTTTAATCGGTACACTTTTTTCAATTATTTAAATTTTTCATTGATGTGAAAAGTGAATCATTTGTTAATCATTTGAAAACAAACACATGCAAATGTTTTGTAAAATAAAACAATCTTATGCAATTTTATGCTCTTTGTCCCTCATGAGTGAGTCAGTGGCGCTAAAATGGTATGAGGAAGAAACCTTGAGAGGAACCAGACTCCAAATGGGACCCGTCCTCATCCTCAACACCGAAAGTTCATTCCTTATGGTTCCATGATTGTGTCCAAAGGTGTTTACAAACTTTTGTCCTTATATTTTTCATGAGCTTAAAGACTTAGAGTTGTTGAGACCAGAGAGAGATACCGTTCCTCCATACCTCCCACCTGGAGAACACTACCAATTTTGCTGTCTTGGAATTTAAATTTGTGACACACAGACAATAGGACGCTTTTCTCTTGCAGTACTCAGGAGCTCTGGATCCAGTTCATCCTCATGTACCTTCTTCTTTGCTTTAGAGTGAAAAGTTCCTGATACAAAATTGACATGGTGAGATATTCTTGTGATGTGGTGTTTTGGTGTCAGGCCGCTCTTTAAGAACAAAAATCCGTGTCACTTCAACACGTCTGAAAAGATTCAAACACTGCTGAAGTTCGAAGGTAAAGAACATCTACTTTTCCTTCTACAATAATGCAACTATTATTGTTATAATTTTATTATAGTACTTTAAAAGCTACCCAGAAGATCAAGTCGCCTAAAACTATTTCTGGAATCGGATATGTTCATGTATAAATGTAAGCGGTTCAACAAAGTCCTGAATAAAGAAGCCTGCAGCTTTTCTCCATTCAGAATTGTGAAGAAACTGAGGCGCCTCCCTCTGAGACTCAATAAGAGACTTCATTGTCCTCTCAAGAGCGTCCTATCCTGATCTATTCAGCACAATGATCCTCCTGAGAGGATTACGCTAATACACAGGTGTGTGTGTGTGTGTGTATGTGTGTGTGTGTGTGTGTGTGTGTGTGTGTGTGTGTGTGTGTGTGTGTGTGTCTTAACTTGCCTGCATTTCCTACCTCAAAGAAAACCTGTGTAGTGAAGTGAAGCTTCATGGATGTACATTTTGGGTCAAAACTTTAAGGCTTAAAATGGAGGATTAAACACACACACACACACACACACACACACACACACACACACACACACACACACACACACACACACACACACACACACACACACACACACACACACAAACTTCATTAAAACTCAGCCAAATTTTATTTCATAAGTTAGAAAGTGATTTGAACATATTTATCTGATGAGAAAACATAAAGAATTCATGAACTGTCACAAGAAACCGAATTTGGTGTTGTTGTCAAAAACAAAACAAAACAAAACAAAAAACACTTACCTAACTATTACAAACATCTCCTTCTTAGCAAGCTTGATGGTTAAGATCCAGAATATTTTCAGGATGGCTGAATCAATGATCCAGAATCCAGATTTCAATCCAGAAGTCAAGAATGTTTGCAAAATCTATAAAGAAATCTCCAGACCCTTTTACAGAATAAAAGGTTCTAGAATAGTTTAAACTTTGTTTTTTTTAGTCTAGGAAGGAAGGATCAAAAATATTTTAGAAAAGGTTCTAGAGCGTTTTGAAGGGTACAGAATCCATGAAAGAAGGATGCGAAATATTTTGGGGGAAAAAGCTTCCAGAATCTTTTCAAAAATGTTCTAAAAAAATATAAAGTTGGTTCTAGATCATTTTGGGGGATGGTTTTAGAATGTCTTAAAAATTCTCCAGAATATATGGGGAAAATTAGATATAAAATATTTTGGGGAAAGGGACATGACAAGTGGACCTTCTGCTTCTAAAACTTTCTTTTGGCTTCTCCCATTAGGGGTCTCCACAGCGGATCATCCACATGTTTAATTTGGCACATGTTTTTAGGCTGGATGCCCTTCCTAACGCAACCCTTCGCATTTATCCGGGCTTGGGACCGGCACTGAGAGTGGCTGGGGTTGGTTCCCTGACCGGGGATCGAACACGGGTTGCAGCGGTGAGAGCTCGGCATCCTAACCACTAGACCACCAGGGGATAAGTGGACCTTCTGGTTCTAAAACCTCTAAAGCAATGCTGCAGCACTCGAGTCTGTTTTTTAAAGTCAATTGGGGTTGATGGACCCTTGCATGGTCTGTTCCTAATTGAACCCGTCTGGTTAAAAACTCTGTATGACCCTGGTCACTGTACTGTATCTCAGTTTCAGTGTGATACTGATCTTCTTATAGCCTTTTTGTAATTCTAATTCTCAAATCCTCAGAGAGTCTTTACCATGAGGTGCATGTTGAACATCCAGTGTTCAGTGTGAGAGAATTAAACTCAAAGCACAACATTATAACTGCTCTAATACAAGATACACAAATGTGTATGGTTTTGCCAAACAGACAAAACGATCAACATGATGAACAGGACATGAGGCTTTGCATAGTTACACGACCACAGCTGTTATCACTGAGGGTGTACTTACTTTTGTTGGCAGTTATTTAGACAATAATGGCAGTATGTTGAGTTATTTTTAGAGGACAGAAAATCTGTACTACAAGATAAGCTTTTGACTTCTCTAAAATATATCCAAGTTCTATGTGTATAGTATTGTTCCTTGAGAATTTTTTTTTTTAATGAAGCATCTGTTGAAATATTTCCAGAATCTTTAAAATATGTTGAAATATTCTGAGAAAAAGTTACAGGATGTTTTGAGAAATTTTTCTCAACACAATAAAGAAGGATCAGAAATAAAAAGCTTCTAGAATCTTTTTAAGAACGTTTTCAAATCTATGAAGAAGGTTCCAGATCCTTTGGGAAAGGGCTCTAGAATGTCCCGACGATCATTTTCGAATCCACATGGGAAGGATCCAAAATAATTTGGAAAAAAGGTTTTAATATGTTTTGCAAAAGGTTCCAAAAACGTCCTTAAAAAAACACAAATGTTGTCGTTTTTTTTTTTTCTCTCAAAGAAACTTCCAGAATCCATGAAGGAAATATTTGAAATATTTTGGAACCAGGTTTCAGTGTGTTAAAAAAAGATTCCTTTATCCATTAGGAACTTCTTAGCTTTCTTGCTGATGTGTTTAAACTGTATTTTGCTTTTAAGTTTTTTTGTTTAGCTCCATTAAAAACACTTTTCCTTCTCGAGAAATAAGGAATAAACCACTTGGGGGTTGAGCTGTTACAGAAAAAAACCCATCTTGCTGATTTTCATGTTTATGTACCAGTTAAAGCCACTACATTTGTTCTTTATTATGCTCTAACACACACTTTGCCTCTTCAGATTACAAGAAAGGAGTCCTTCAGGGAAAAATGCTAATACAGCTAGTCTAGAAAGATCTAAACATTTGCTCATGTATAATGCATTACACCGTTATGTAACTCCGTTTAACTTTCTTTTATGAAGGTTTTGGGTCAAGCATCTTCAAAAAAAACTGTGTCTATAAACAAGGCCGAGGTTCCAGCGCTCTAATGTGAAGCCCAAACCTACATTCGTATCTGCGGTTTCTTTTTCTGATGTGATTTCCAACCATGACACACCGTTTTCCTTTGCACTTTACACAACAGTGAAATGAAAATCGATAGATACTGTATATTTGAGAGATTTTAGAAGTAATCCTTTCCACACAAATGAGGAGAAGCCTGAATGCAGGGACCCAATTTTTTCCCCTCCCTATTCTCTTTCTGAATTATGACTCACCTTAATACAGAAACACACATTATGTGTTGTTTTTTTTTCCAGACTGTAAGTCTCTCTGCTGTACACAGAGCCAGACTCTTAAATGCTTTCTGCTTGAGGAGGAAGAAAAAAAAAAAATCAATTTCCACATCACTTAGTTGTACTGGATTAATGTACCAGGCTTTTTACAACAAACTTTTTTTTTAAATCTATGAGCAAAGCTTCTGGAAAGGGTCTAGAAGGAAGGTTCTTGAATGTCTCAAGGAAAACTGTAAAATTTTGTGAAGGATTTTTCTGAATCTATGAGGAAGGTTCCAGAATGATTTAAAGAAGGTTGTTGAATCTATGAGGAAGGTTCCAGAATGATTTGAAGAAGGTTGTTGAATCTGTGAGGAAGGTTCCAAAATGAATAGGAAATGTAATCTTTGGAATGAATTTAAGAAGGTTCCAGAATGTTTTGATGAAGTTTCCAGAATAAATTAAAAAAATGATCATAAATATTTTGGGAAAATGTTCTTGAATGTTTAAAAAAAAGAGGCTCCAGAATGTTTTGAAGAAGGTTTTAAAATGAAGATGGGACTCAAATATATAAGGAAGGTTCCAGAATGTTCGTAAGATTGTTGCTAAATCTAACAGACGTTCACAAATGTTTTGGAAGAAGGTTCTAGAGTCTATAAAAGAATCTTCAAAAATTCATGAGAAAGTTTCCTGAACTTTTTTATTTTTTTGGGGGAGGGGGGGAGGGGGGGGGGGGGGGGGGGGGGGGGAGGTTCTAGAAAAGCTTGAAGAATCTCTTTGGAGAAAGTATAAGACTTTATGGAAAAGGTTCTCAAATCTCAAAAGTTCTCAAAAGTATGAGAAAGGTTCCACAATTTGCAAAGAAGGTTTAAAAATATTTCGGAAGAATTTCGCAGACTTTTGAAGCAAGTTGATGAATCTTTGTTGGACAGTTCTGAAATCTTTTGAAGAGTCTTGCTGAATCCTTGACCTCCCTTCAAGAGTTCAAATATTTTTTAAGTGATGTTCAAGTTAGTAGTCTTGTTGCAAACCATGTAGTAGTGGATACAGGCTGAGACATTCAAGTGACATGCTCAAAGTGTGACTCTTATCCAGAAAAACTTGCAGTTGAGGGTTAAATTTGGTGGTGCTGGAATTAATTGCTGGAATAATTTGGTGGTGCACGACCTTCCAATCAGAGGTCCAACATCTTAAAAACTGAGCTACCACTTAGTTTATTCGCTTCCTTTAAGTATTCTGCTTTAAGCCATTTTGTGTGTGGATCTAGAGGACAGTAAAAAAAACTATAAGATAATCAGTATGTTTATCCATATGGGTTAATAAAGAGAAATAGAGAAGAGGACTGATAGGCCATAAGTTTTTTTTTATTGCGTGTCAGCTGACATGTATATCCGTGTACATGTAACCTGTTATTTCTGGAAACTGGTGTTAATAATTGGGGTGGGGGGGTTGTGTCCATCATCAGACCTCCTTTGGTAAAAACTTTGGAAAATATGGTAAAAAAATGTGTCTAATCAGATTGAAATGCAACAATAAGACGTCAAAATGAAATCCCTCTGTAAAATCCAGTACACGCTGTAACATTTTGAAATCGTTTTCCAAATCAAAACGAATACATTTACATTTGTTTAGATATAAACATTTGAAGAAAATCAGGAAAAGCATTGCTTTTTTTTAATCTTATTCGCTCATTTACATTTTTTTTACACTCTGATATTCACATATAGACAAACTGCATACTACATGTATGCATATATTTAGATTTCCGAGGACTCGATCCTTTCAATCCAGGGAAGACCTGAGGGCTCGGCTATAGCCCCGCCCCCTACCGCTCCGACCCTGCCTACTCGGAGCTGCTGAAGTTCTCTTTCCAGGGTCTCGTTTTTGTGGAACATCTCCAGGTAGCTGGCTTGCAGCTCTCTCTGATAGCGGAGTACCTTTTCCTTTTCCAGCTGCCACGTGCTGCGCTCGCTGTCGAAGGCCAAGGCCTGGGCTTCGTTCTGGCGCCGCTCCAGCAGCAGCTCGGCACGGAGACGATCCTCTGTGGCACCGCTTGTCCCGCTGTCCTCGCCCGTAGTCTGATAAGAGGATAGGTTCTGCATGGACTTTCCCTAAAAAAAAAAGGAAAAACTCCATCATATGGACAGTGGACATCATGGTGTACTGAGAATCTGGTTTATTCCCCAAACAGTCTTACCAGGGAACACTTGCGGCGTGAGGCCTGCAGGGCCTGTTGCAGCATGTCCAGCTGTCCCTCTTTGGTGCTTAGCTCATTGCGTGTCTCACGTAGCTGTGTCTTCAGCAGGAAGATCTCACTCAGCTTCTGAGTCACCTCGGCTTGGGAGTCTTTGAGCTGCTGCTTTAGCAAAGAGATCTCACCTGCCTTCTGACACACCTGCACACACATCCATGTTCACCATGTAAATGCTTTCCATTAGGGAAGATCAAGTTTCACCGAGTTGCATCAGTATAAATGTTACCGATTTGAAAAAGTGCTGCATCATTTTGAACATATTTGCATCAGTAAAAAACGATTTATTTATATGTAATGATGAGTAGATGCGCTATACTTTTATTATTAAAGAAAGTGACCAGTAATTTGTGACCCATATTTTATATATAGATTGATTTCTTCTAGCTAAACTGTTAGCATGAAATTGACGTATCACAACACTACGGAGGCCGAGGCGTGTCCTGAGAGTCACATAAAATACAGATTAACATGGCAGAGGTAGAGCTGTAACTTCCTGGAGACGGAACAGGAAAAGAACATCTGGTTTTATTTAATAATTTTTCGTTTTTTTTTGCACTACAATGGCCTGTTTGTGAAAGGGGCCATGCGTTAGAAGTGAGAATTTGCTGTCTGTCTTCTTCTTTGGGTTTCTGAATCAAAGAAATAAAAGCAAACTATCTGGAACATATTTCTTCCATTACATAATAAATCGTATCACATCGGTAGCTGCTTCATATGTACCTTTAATATATCTTATCGTTGGCTATGCATCAAGATGTGAATCACATCACCCTCAGTTATCATGATGCACGTCCATAAAACGTGTATTCACAAACATGTACGCTGTTCAGATTTAAACACGTACCTCCCATTGGGTCTCTTCAAGCTGTGGTTGGAGCTCGTGGCTCTGCTCGGCTCCGCCCTGTTTCTGCAGGCTCTGGTATTTACGATGCATCGTGTTTAGTTCATCCTGCACTCGGCTGCGCTCGTGCTGAGCCTTGTAGAGCTGCAGCTGCAGGGCACGCTGGGAGCGCTGAGACTGCTGGGATACCTGACGTAGCTTAGCGGTGTAGAGCTGCTTCAGCTCGGACACCTCCTTTTCCCACAGCCGCTGCTTACCTTCAAACACCTGCAAAACACACATACGGGGGACGGAAAATATAATGATTTGTACACGTCTCTACAACATCGACCGAACCACGATTACAAGAAATGCTCAATACGCAGAGGAGCTCGGTATCGGAACCCTGCTGTACACTAGGACGAGTTTTTACTTTATACATATGTCATAACTCCCTTCATGAATTACACAGGAAATGAGTCAATCGGCATATTAACCTGGAACGATCTACGCAGGTGTTTTCTGCAGGTGTTTTGCTCTTGGTATTCATGGGGCGTCTCGCTTTGGCAGAGTAAATTAATGTTTGGATTTTATTAATGTGTAATTTGTCAGTGCATGTTTGACTTTGTAAGCAATTAGACAATTACACAGTATATGTGTTGGGAATAGTAGTAAAATATTTGTGAACAAAAATGGTAAAAAATGGCACATTTTTGTACCTAAAAGAACTCATGACGAGATTGAAAAGAAATCTCTAAATTAAATTAAATTATAATGAGAAAGGGACGAATTACAGTTTTTCCCCAATCTCCTGTCGATGTTCAGACTCAACCAAACACTCATTTTCAACGAAGCGTCTATAAATCCAACCAGTGAAGTGGCGTTTTTTTTACTTGCCACTTTCCTAAATGCAGACATTTTAAATTCTGCTGAAATAAATCGAACAGTTAAGTAGAACATATCTTTAGAAAATTAAATATTAAATGTAAAAAAAAAACACTTACTTATATACACCTCTGTATTACCCAATCGGATTGCAATTATATAACTATTCATTTGATTTAATCAATTTAATTTGTGCCTATTATATCAATTACTTAATTTAAGCAACATAATAATAAAGTCTATTGGATTTATAGGACTGTGGTGAGACCTGAGATGTTGTATGGTTTAGAGACAGTGGCATTGAGTAAAAGACAGGAGGTGGAGCTGGAGGTAGCAGAGCTGAAGATGTTGAGGTTTTCTTTGGGAGTGACGACGATGGACAGGATTAGAAATTAGTTTATTAGAGGGACAGCGCATGTAGGACGTTTTGGAGACAAGGTGAAGGAGGTGAGATTGAGATGGTTTGGACATGTGCAGAGGAGGGACATGGGGTGCAGTAGGAGAATGCTGAGGATGGAGCCACCAGGAAGGAGAAAAAAAGGGAGACCAAGGATGAGGTTTATGGATGTGGTGAGGGAAGACATGCAGGTAGTTGGTGTGAAAGAAGAAGATGTAGAGAACAGTGTGGTATGAAGATGGATGATCCACTGTGGTGACCACTAATGGGAGAAGCCGAAAGACGTACATATAGTATAGTAAGAAGGATTAATTTGATTTATTATATTTTATTTGTATATATTTTATTTTCAATAAAAAATAAAATTCAAACTGTTGATGTTAACAAATGTAAATAATTCAAATTTTAATTTTATATTAATAAATTATGTTAAAAAATGCATTTTTATATTTTATATTGTAACTGTACCGAAGTTGAAACAAAACATGAACCAAACCGTGAATTTTGTCAACCTTACACCTTAAATAGTTCAATATTATTCTAAAGGGTTTTATCTTGGCTTGCATTTGTAATCATCACCTCTTTTACGTGATGTGTGTTGAGTGTGTTGACCTGCGCAATGGCATCCTCGCTCTCATCCAAGTTCTTCCTCATCTGCCACAGCTCATGCTCTTTCTCCTGCAGCCGCTCCTCCAGGTCTTTCACCACATCCTCCAAAGAGTGTGAGAGCTCGTAGGCCTCAGGGGCCGTACCAAGTGCCCCGATGCTTCCTGAAGTCCGCTCGAGGAAGCCGATGTGCTCAATATGACCCATGGAGGCGCTAATATGCCCCAGCTGGGGGCGAAACGGAGGGCGGTATGGTGGCAGGCTGCTCATGGAGTTATGGCCAGAGTCTGAAGCTGTTTCTTCTTCATGTGGCACTGCCAGGACACCCTTGTTGGCACTGGTACCCACCCGCGAAGGGGAAGAGGATGAGGAAGATGTGGATAGAGATTTGGATGTGCTCTTGGAGTAGAATGGAGTAGAGTGTTTGCCGTTCATCAGTTCCTCGGAATTGGACGGGTAGAGATTCTGCATTGAGCTAAAGCCCTTTGGAGTCACTGGCTTAAAGGCAGAAGACCTAAAACGAGGCTTTGGATCGAAAAAGAAAAATAGCCCATTAGTATATGAGGTATTAGGGAACATTTCATAGCAGTGATTATATCAAGAGACCAAGTCCTGAAACTATGCTAATACCTCTAATACCGCGCGCTCAATAAATCTGCTCCAGGGGTTGTTTCTGGGGCTAAATTTATTCAAACGCAGGCAAGGCAGCCTGCACAGACCAGGAGACTTTACATGATTTATTATAGTCTGATGTAGGACAGTGTAGAACAATATCCTTGAGTTTATAGCAGTAGCCAATTGGATGCTTTATTTACAACCCATGAAATCTAACTGACAAAGTATTAGTCTCCATCTGCCATTCTGCCTTCTCATTTTAAAGAGCATTCCTTACTCAGTAAGCAGGTGAATGAAATAGGGAATGTATGTGACTCAAAAAGCAATTTTGGTGAAAACCTGAAATGCTATTTCCCTGTATTACATTCCAATCATTTCTAAAGTCATAAAAAGCATTGCAAAGCAAACATTACTTTGAATGGTAAGGCTAGTATTGCAGAAACACTCTAGAAAATAAGGGCATACATAAAAGATTCAAAGAAAAAGTAATGGCCTTGCTCAAGGGCACAACAGTGGCTCTGGGATTTAAACTCATTACTTTCCAATCAAAAGACCAATATCTTAACCCACTGATTTATGCTTCAACATCATGCTACTTAGTTTATTCATCCCTTTAATACCTTGTCAAACTTGCCACCTATTGGGAGAGAGTTCTTCCCCAGGTTCACCTCTTTGCCGTCTTTATGATAAACCTTGGCGTAGAGGTTCTCCTCCTCTCTGGAATGCTCCCTCTTGATGGATGAGTTGCCGCAGACAATGTGTTTGCTCGATTTTGACTCTTTTTTCGTGATGTTTAGGTAGTTCAGCAGCTCTCCCTGGCTGAAGTTCTTTCTGTTCTGCCAGTTGCTCTGCCTCTGTGGAACCTGAGGAACAGCTTTGTTGACTGTGGTGGGTGAGGTGTGGTCGTGCTTCTCAATCAGACTGCCCACACTACCCATAACGCATTCAGCAGATGCCAGAGAAGTTGCTGGATAAATAGCACTGGTGTTCTTGCTGGGATCTTGGGTGAAAGGCAGGGCCCGGACTGTTGCCATTGGTTATAGGATCAAGAGGCTCCAATGGTAAGTCTGAAATCAAACGTTGAAAAGATATAAGGAACTGATCAGGAACCAGTGAAGAACTGACTGATGCTTTTTGGTTCTGTGGCAGAATTCTTTGAGGGGTCTTAAATAAAAATTAAAATCAACTCCTGACTTGGTGTTATTGGACATGTCTTTTGGACAAATTATAAGTTATGATGATTAGATATGTTGCCAGACCCACACAAAGTGCATCTAATTTGCATCAATCACAAGTTGATTACTAAAAAAGAACTATGGTGCCACATTCTTAAAAAATGTAAATCAATCAAAAATTTTTGTTCCATTACTTCAAGTCAAGTGTAACTCTAAGAATGCAAACATTAGATGGCTAATGATCTCAATCTTTGCCATCAAAGGCACCACCCTCGCAAAATTTCCTCAAAGTGCTGATTTCCGATGCATGATCTCCATTTCGGCTGATGTATGCACTAGGTATAAGTTGCACTTCATACTCAATGATATCAAAGGGAACTCATAAAATCAAATGTTCACATCTCATTTCCACTTTGTATTAAATAGGAGACAATATCAGACTCAAACTTCCAAACCCGATTCCTAAATTACAAACAGAATGCAAAGATTTGCAAATCTCATAAATCAAATTTTATTCACAACAGAACCTAGAAAACATATCAAAAGTTCAAAACTAAGGAAATGTAGCATTTTAAGGGAAAAATAAACCAACCTTTAAAGAACCGTTTCACCATTTGAAAACATTTGGCACTTCATGAAACAGAAAATACAACAAAGGACACCCAGAACTGTTGAGCAGCTAGAATCCTGAATCAGACACATATGGGACGACATTCCTCAACCAAAACTTCAGCAACTGGTCTCCCCGCTTTTCAGATGTATATGAACCGAAGACGGGATGCTACACAGTGGTAAACATGTCCCTGTCCCAGTTTATTGAGCCGTTTTGCAGCCATCAAATTCAAAATGACCTTATTTTTTCTATAAAATGGTATACACTCTAAGTTTAAACCTGTGATGCATTTTTCTTGTTTTATTCTGAATAGAACACACATTTATGAGATTTGCAAATCATTGCATTCTGTTTTTATTACAGTGTCCCCGATTTTTTGTTTAATTTATCTCATATAAATGCCTTTTTGAATTACTGTAAACCGTCCATCTGTGCAAGCAAGGTGCAACACAAATAAAAGTAATTATTAGGTAATATAGAACCTGGGCAGCAGTATGTGGGTGGATTTGCTCTACCACAGCTGTGTAGGCAGTAAAGACCTCTGAAATAAAACGCTGCTGCGACACCCACATAACTGGGGAAAAAAAACGAAAACAACAAAACAAAACTGCGAGGCCACATGTCCACGTACATGCTGCTGCTTGCACTCGGGAGTCCTAGATTACTTAAAAGTATACATCAAAAACCCACCCAGAGTGCTTTTCCCCCAGACTGCAGAAATGCCCTCATCGGGCACGGCGCTAAAATGTTTGAACTCGAGAGCAAACGCATCTCCCACGCTTCCACTTTCTAGCTGCGAGCTATCCAAACCCACCCACTGTCTTACCTCTTGTCCCTTTTATTTTCTCATGCACTTATTTATTGAAATTCCTGCCGTGGAGAGGGTGGCATTTGCATCCTCCGTGTTTCTCTCAGCTGCTAAATATGTGGTCAACGTGAACGTCGTTATTTTCTTCCTCATCATCATCACCACCATCATCAAAACCAACCTCTGTCATTATGACTCTAAACTCTATAATGGTTTTAACTAAATATAATACTTCTCTGGTAGTTAGAAAGTGAATCTCACACACTTTTAGTGGCCTGAAGGTGAATAAGTGATGTATCAGGAGACTGAATGAAACTGGGTGGGGAAATTTTGAGAAATGTTGGAATCCCATTGGTTAGACGCATGGAAATTCTTTTTCCGCAGTACATTTCAGTAGTAATGACTCTTTTATTTTAATGATTGCCAGGTCACTGCCGGACACAAATTCCTACCGCATACCTCAGCCTTTAAACAGGGCCGCCCTGGATGAACACCGACACACACCGTCCCTTTTACTAATCAAACACACACACACACTCTTTACAAAGCACCACCATTCAGTACTATACTCCCAAAACTACTATAATCCCTGTGACTCTTTGACTCTTTTAACAATGGACATTGTCTCAAAGCAGATTTACAGAAATAAATAGCTTACAGATATACATTATAGCATTATCATTTAGACCCTATATGTTTATCCCTAATTAGCGAACCAGTGGCGGCAGCGCCAAAGAAAAACTCCCTGATATGGAATGAGGTAGAAACCTTGAGAGAAACCAGACTCAAAAGGGAAACCCATCCTCATCTTGGTGACACCGAATGTTCGTTCATTTTTAGTTCCATTGTTGTTGAGGTTATAACCTGTTCACTGAACAGGCAGTTGGAACCCTGAAGCATCGCAGACGACTATTTACATTAATCACAGTCCAAATCCATTTTCTTGAGTTCTGCTCTCCAGACTAACCATGTTTCTGCAGTGAGCGGTTCCAATTGAAGAGCAGTGTCTCTGTCTCTGTTTTTGATCTTGTTCGCTTTATATCTGTTTGTTTAGTCTGTGAACGGACAATGTCCATCGTTAAAAGTGCTACACAAATAAAAAGAAATGAACTTTATTAACCACATGATGGATTAACATTTTGGATTTGGAAATCAAAATAGATTATTAAACCTTTTTGTAAGAAGAATAATTAATTATTTTAATAATAAATGTGTAATTTGCATCAATGCCATTCTCATCATCCTCCCTAAAGACTCTAATGGTTTATCTCGTGCTAAGTAAATATAAAATATACTTCTGTGGTAGTAGTAATGCAGATCTCAAACACTGATAGGGGCCCAGAGGTGATTTTTCAGTTGCTTGTTGTTGATGTACAGTAACAAGAGACAGGGACTGTTGGTGAAGCAAAGTGGGTGGGGAAAGTAATGTCTACAAACTTTTTTTTAGAATTCCGAAAACCATTGTGTTGTTAAATACTTGAATCTGATTGGTTAGAAAGATTTTCATTAATTTTCTGTAATAAACCTCGAAGTACCTCATTCACGGTGATGTTTAAAACATTTTTTTTTTTTAAGGAATATATAATTGTTGGATTAAATATTAAAGCTTTTTGTGATATGTTTATTTAACATTTATAGAAAATGTATTAGAATACTACATTTAAATGGATTTAAATGACAGTGTAATATCACTAAATTGTTTTTCCTCAAAAAAAAAATGTTTCTCATTTATTTATTTATCTATTTTTCTACATATTGTTGCGGATTTGGAAGAGCAAACATAATTCGAGGAAGTTGTTCAAATTCAAAAAAAAAAAAAAAGGATGCCAAAGTTGCCATGAGCAAGGCCTTTAACCCTCATATTAGAATACTACATTTAAATGGATTTAAATGACAGTGTAATATCACTAAATTGTTTTTCCTCAAAAAAAAAATGTTTCTCATTTATTTATTTATCTATTTTTCTACATATTGTTGCGGATTTAGAAGAGCAAACATAATTCGAGGAAGTTGTTCAAATTAAAAAAAAAAAAAAAGGATGCCAAAGTTGCCATGAGCAAGGCCCTTAACCCTCAATTATTTGGTATATAAATGAGATAATTGTACTTAAATCTAAACAAGGGCTTCTGCAAAATGCTATAAAAGTAATGTAAATGCGTTTTCTCCTTATGTAAAAATCCACACGCCCACCCAAACCCAGAACCTGTAAAAACAACCGAACAAATGCACCAGAGCATCATGCACTTTAACCCCTGTATTGGTTTTAAAACATCCTGGGGATGCTCTAAAACATCCCCAGGATGACGAGAACATCCTGGGGATCCCCCACACTGCCGCATATCCACCCCTCTCTGACTTTCTCTCCCACACCACCTCATCTTTTCAGAGTGCCTCATTAAGGCTGTGTATTGATTTCACTTTGATCCTTCTCGTTCTCCAGACTCTATAAATATCAGCTATTGCCTCTGCAGTGCCATAAAAGCCAAAACACCCACAATGTACACCAGTGTTTTTCCCCAGTGGAAGGAGTATCTGTAACCCTCAGACCCGGCAGCTTCGCCAATTTGAACTGATCAGTAAATATAACTGTTATTGTTGATACTTTATTTTTATTATATTGTATTTCTACTTATTATACATTACATTCACCTTCAAAAGTAACCATTACAAATCTCAACGCTCTCTTTCCTTTCTTCTCATCCCTCTAATGACGTCCAACAAGTTCACTCTAGCATCCAATCCTTTCACTTTAGTGTCCAATTATTTCAGTTGAGCATCCAATCATTTCACTTTAGCGTATAAGCTTTTTACTTTATCGACCAATAATTTCACTTTAACATCCAGTCATCTCTACTTAGCATCTAATTACTGCTGGATAACAAAACATTTCAACTTAGCATCCAAACATTTCAATATAGTATCTAATCATTTCAGCTTAGCATCCAATCATTGCACTTTAGCATTCAATCAGATTAGCTTAGCATCCAATCACTTTAATATCCTATCATTTGAATTTAGCATACAATCATTTTACTTAGTGTTCAAACATTTCACTTTAGTGTCTAATTATTTCAATATAGCATCCAATTTTTCTACTTAGCATCCAATCATTTTACTTCAGTGTCTAATTATTTCAGCTTATTGTCCAACCATTTCATGTTATGTGTAATCATTTCAGCTTAGCATCCAATTATTTCACTTTAGCAGCCAAACTTTTTACTGTAGATTAGCATTGAAATGTAATTTTTTTTAAATAGTAGAATTTGGGCTTCCACCTATAACCAAGTAAGATTTGACCTGTTATCTATACCTTCACTTCAGTGGAATTTCTCCAGTCCTTTTCAGCCCCTGTTAGCACATTCATAAATAATATAAGAATCTGGTTTGAGCAAGTTCTCACAAATTGTTTTTGCTACTCAGCTGATTTTGTTCCAGCCCTAAAAATATGTCAGCGTGGTGATTTGTCCTCAAGGGAGTCATCTTTACCGTATAACACAAGTGCTTAGTGTTCAGGCTGAGCAATTAGACTTCATCTTAATCATCAGAGCAGCTTTTACAACGCGACGAATGCTTTCTGTTTGGGTGAAAAGCTCGGTGTTGGCACAAATAATCTATAACAAAGGTTGATTTTCTAAGTTGGACATTTCATTGGTCCACTAGTTAATATGTAATATTGGAAAAGGCTACAGTTTTGTGATGGACACAGAGGGTAATCTCCAAAGAATTTGATGTGTTGTGAGCTCAAGAATCCCATTCCTGAGTTTACAGTATTTACTTTGCATTGAGTTTAGTTTTTAGGATCTAAGGAGGACATTTAACTACAGACATCATGGCCGTTTTACTGAAGATAGACAGGTAGCTTTCTTGTGCGTGAATCAGACAAGGAATGTTTTAGAAGCGAGTATCGGACTCGCAACGTTCTTAAAACGACAGTCGGACAGAGAAGGTTTTCGAAACGACTGTCGGACAGTTACCATTCTTAAGTGAGCATCAGGCAACAAACTTTCTCGAGCGAGAGTCAGACAGGTAACTTTCTCAAAACAAATATCGGACAGAGAACGTTCTAGAAATGAGTGTTGGACAGGGAACATTCTCGAGCGAGTGTCGGACAGGGAACTTTCTCGAGCGCGTGTCGAACAGGTAACTTTCTCAAAACAAATGTCGGACAGAGAAAGTTCTAGAAATGAGTGTCAAAAAGGGAACATTCTCAAGTGAGTGTCAAAAAGGGAACTTTCTCGAACAAGTGTTGGACAGGAAACTTTTTCAAGCGAGTGTTGGACAGGGAACTTTGCTGATTAAGTGTTGTAAAAGAAAAGTTATTGTGCGAGTTTTGGACAGGAAACATTCTCGAGTGAGTGTCAGACAGGGAATGTTCTAAAAGCAAATGTCGGACAGGGAACATTTATGAGCAAATATCGGACAGGAAATGTATTTCAGAAAGGTCACTTTCTTTAAAGAATGTCTGACGTTTACCAATCCGAAGACTGAAACTGAACTATTTGCTTACTTTAACCTTGCGCAATATACCAGTGTGACACGACCCATAACATCTCAGTAACGAGTGTGAGAACCAATAGATTGTGCAACCACGCTGGCATCATTTCAATTCAGATAAGGAAATATTGAGATTTTTATTTGGAGTGATTGTGTGCTATGTGAGAGCTGACACTCATCACCAATGGCTCGTGAGAAAGTCTATTAGCCTGGCCAGATAAATAAAAAAAAAGTCCTAATTTTATTCATGAGAGAACTCTGAGCACTGGCTGTGTGAGAAACTATGCGATGAGGTCGTTATAAACGTGTCCTGAATTGAGCCTGGATGGTGACTCAGGTCTGCTTAATGTTGATGTGTAGAGCTGTATATGTGTGTGTGTGTGTGTGTGAGAGAGAGAGAGAGAGAGAGAGAGAGTAAGCAGTGTGTGATGGAGTGATTGTATGTGTGTGTATATATATATATATATATA
>MU585527.1:175397-190245 GCA_024362625.1 Silurus asotus
TTACTCTCTCTCTCTCTCTCTCTCTCTCTCTCACACACACACACACACACACATATACAGCTCTACACATCAACATTAAGCAGACCTGAGTCACCATCCCACATCCCACACCCCATTACTCTCTCTCTCTCTCTCTCTCTCTCTCTCTCTCACACACACACACACACACACACACACACACACACATATGGAAATGTCTCTATTTCCATATATGCAACATTGCATAATGTGCATATATTCAACATTACACACACACACACACACACACACACACACACTTTTTTTTGAAGTGGTATTTTTTGCAGTTGACAGGGGCTTTTCACCAACACATAATCTACACTTAACCATTATTCCTTTCTCCTTTTCCTCCACTATTTTAAAATAATAAGAACACATCCATCACAGTAATGTGATGCTCTGGTTTTCCATCTCCGCTTCTGACCAGCTTCTGTTCCCGCGGCTCGCACGTCTTACTGCGCGATTCTACGTGACTAAGTTCATTTTAGTTCAGTATTGATTTTTTTTATGCAAAATAATTTAACTGAAAAGTAACTCGCATTACTTTTTTTTAAAAGTAACTCAGATATTAATGTGTAAATGTATGTAACGCGTTACCCCCAACACTGTATATATATATAATATATATACATATAATACACACACACACACACACACACACACACACACACACACACACACACACACACACACATTAGGGCTGTCAAACAATTAAAATATTTAACTTGTGATTGATCGCAACTTAAATCACGCATTTGTGTCTGTTCTTAATACACCTTAAATTAATACTTTACCTTTTTAATACTTTAATCAACATGGGCTTCAACAAATATTGATGCTTTATACAAATGTATGTTTATTATTAGTGATACTAAACTCAACATAAAGCATGAAGACAAAATATTCTTGTAAAGTAAATATGGTGTCATCAGGATACCAAATGGAACCTTTGCTATGTTTCCACACGGACGGTTTTAATTGGCGGATGTGTTGCATCGTAACGGATTTTGGTGCTGATTTGAGACTTAATTCATCAGTAAAATAAATGTTAAGTTATTAAAAATAAATTTTTTGTAAAGTTAATTTTTTTTAATATCTGAGTAAAGTAAGGATGTTGTGAATAAACGTGTGTTGCGTTAAAGGTTTAATTTCAGCTCTTTTATATTTATTTATTTTAAATATTTAACAAAAATAATCAGAAATGAAACAGAAATGTGTGCTGCATTAATCACCTGGGAATAAAATTAGTTATTAACACACTGTCCAAAACGCGTTATTAATGTGTTAATTTTGTTGTAGGTATGTATATGTGTGTGTGTGTGTGTGTCCTAGGACAACTTTAGTCCTGTTTTGAGATTAATCCAATAAATAAATAAATAAATAAATAAATAAATAAATAAATAAATAAATAAATAAATAAATAAATGTATTCAATAATTGAATAACTGATTAATTAAAATCAACAATATGTATACATTTTTTCTATTATGGATTTATAATAACAAATAATATTATGTATTTATTTATTTATGTGATCTTTAAAGTTTTTTTGGATGATCCTCATTATGATTTTTTACTTAATCTTTATTATTTAATTATTTATTATTAAGGTTTTTGGCAGAATTTGAATTTAGTTTTTCTAAAATTAGTAAAATGAGCAAAATGACTAGCAATAGCGTTAACAATATTCAATTTGGTCATGTTTATATTTGTTGATATATTACTATTCGCTTATATTGAAATTAAATATAACAAGGACATTTTTTTACATTGTAAATCTAAAAAGTGACATTTCAGTTTCACTTTTTTTTATGGAATCAAATATTAATTTTGACATTGAAATAAAAAAATAAAAAAAAGACACAAATGAACAAGCTTTCCTCACATAAATGCCAAGTGTAAAAATCCATTTTCACAAATTTATATTTCCTTTTCCTTTTCTTTCCCCATATTAAATGTTCCGTTTGATCACAGGCTTAGTAAATTACTATGCTGGTGATTTGTTAGCGACCCAAATCGATAGATCTAAACTATAAATTAATGACCCACATGTTGCTGTATAAAGTGCTATGAAATTATGAAATCGTAACAGATTAATGAGGTTAGATGTCGTCTTGATCTTCGTTAAGTTCAATGTTTAAGCTGTGATAAATGGAAAACCCATTCCAGATGTAGAAATTGGAAAATCCCTGTGCCTTGAAACTCTCTCAACAACCTCTGGGTTTGTTGGAAACTGTAGAGAAGTGTAAAGAACGTCTGGGTCGTAGTCTGATGTAAGCCTGGAGCGACAGATCTAAAGCATGAGGAGAGAGATGGCTTTTAAAAAAGGGCCACAAATCTTTCACGACATAAAAAATTCTGCATGGGGTTGTAAAAACAGCGTGGTTTAAAGAGCTGACGATGGCTGTGCTTTGATTTAGAACCCAGACAGCTGCCTAACTCCTCCTTCCACCACACACACACACACACACACCCCATTATCTACCTACTTTGAGGACACACCTTAGTTTGAAACAGCACTCGTTCCATCCAGTCCTAAATATTGTGCTATTATACAGTACGGTTCTCGAAAATAGGAAATCTGGGTAAAGATAAACTTGCATAGAATTCTAGCTAGTTAGTTAATTTGTTAGTTATTTTAGTTTGTTGGTTAGTTAATAATAGATCGACTCCTGCACTTTTACTGGCCAGGTGGTAAAACTCAGGCTTGCACCATCACTGCAGACACACATTATCCTCTGGTCCCATTCTTTCTACACACAAATACACAATCACATTTACAATTCAAATACTCTTTTGGATACTCTGTGAACACGCACACACACACACACACACACACACACACACACACACACCCTATTACAATGTTAATAACAACCTGGACAGCACTGAATCTACCTTTGCCCATGCACGTCTTATATTTTTATATTATACACTGAACATATTACATACGTGGTAGTATCCAAAAGTGTTGCTATTCCAACCACGTGCATTACCACGTATGCGATTTCATCACGGACGGCGAGTTAGAACAAAGAGAAAACGTGAAATTTCGTGGTAAAACAGGACAAATCTGCCATGGACCTGTTCGGCACGCAACGTCTGACATATGACGATGCTGCAACGAGTCGCACTGAAGAAGACGAGAAATCAGGAAGACGGACCCCGAAAATGTGGAAACCATTCGGCGACTTGTGCATGATGATCGTTGGAGAACAATCCACGTGATCTCCCCTCGCACCCTCTTTACTCGCCAGATTTGGCTCCTGCTGACCTCGACCTCTTTCTGAAGATGAAAATAAAGCTCAAAGGTTGCCGTTTTGACAGCATTTATTCATGAGATCCGGTGCGAATTGCAGAAAGGTGATTGACGCGCTTCGAAAAGAAGACTTCCAGGACACATTAAAGAAGTGGCAGGAATGCTGGGAGCGATATATAGCTGTGAAAGGTGACTATATTCAAGGTGATAGTGTGGAATCGTAGATAAAGAAACAACTCGTCTCGAAACTTTTTAATACCACTCTGTATGCAGATCAATTTTTTTCCCTTTATGTCCTTGAAAATGTAACAGACTGCATGTATGACACTGAACTCTCGAATCTTATAACAGGTAATGAGCCACTTTAGGTAATTATTTTAATTAATCTTGGTACAGCTTTAAACAGACAAACAAACAAACAGAAAAAGATTTGAGTAAGTTTGGTGTAACATGAGATTCATGCATCACAAACATGTAGTCTCACTGCATTCCCTTAAGAGTAATTCTCAAAAGCTTTGTACACAAGACACAATAAAGTAAAGGAGTAGCCCAGTGGTTAAGATGCTGGACTTCTAATCAGAAGGTTGTAAATTTAAATCCCAGCACCACCAAGCTGGAGCGAGTCCCTTATCCCTCAACTGCTTAGTTGTATTACGTGGCTCTGGATAAAGGCGTCTGGCAAATTCCATTGTCGTACACAAGATTGATCACGTTCACAACGCATCTGGCTCAA
The DNA here is from genome assembly GCA_024362625.1 of Silurus asotus. NCBI lineage: Eukaryota > Metazoa > Chordata > Actinopteri > Siluriformes > Siluridae > Silurus > Silurus asotus. The sequence goes on from MU585527.1 coordinate 179,408, forward strand.
CATATGAGAAGCACCTGAAGTTTTAGTAGTTCGTGAACCCTATCGAATTCCATACGTGCTTCCAAAGAAAAAAGAGAGCGGGTTCAAACATGTCGCACGGAATCGCTCATCGTCTCCTGGTGTCACGTTCTTCTAAAAATATCACTTGTGTTCACTTCCTGGTGTGGTTTTACGTGATAATGTTTCCTTTCTGAAAACAACTTCCCATGAAATCTGGCCTCAAGCTTAAAGAAGCCTTTGCAGACTGTTAAAAACATCTGAAGAAAACACTCATGTCTTAGATGTTTGACCTGTCAGGTCTTCGAGACTTCAACTCGTAGCTTCAGTCTTTCTAATAGAGCTAATCAATCAGCTGATTTGTTGACTTTCGACCACCGAAAAGGCCATTGATCATCTGTGTTTTGTGTGTGACGTGGCAAACGAACACAATCGAGGACGCTGACGATGCAAAGAAAAGGCTTTTCAGAGTCAATGAGCCATCAAATGATTGATTGGCATCACAGGGAAACTGGAAACATGCTGAAAATATGCTATAAGAAACAAAAGATTTAGGAGAACTGACTTTTCCACCCATTTGTGGTTCTTCTCCAAACTGTGACCTCTAAAGGTGTAGCATGAAATTTTGCCTTCACTTGAACTAGGAGACCCAAACCCGTTCCAGCATGACAATGCCCCTGTATAAAAGCCAGTTCCATGACGATATACTTTACATGGGTTGGATATGGTGGAAATTCTTCTGCGCTAGAGCTACAATCCTGTTAACACTTTTGGGATGAGTTGGAAAGCTGCACCCCAGGCCTCCTGAACTTCATCGTTGAAGAATTTAAGGATGTGGCATAAAGGAGTTGGTGTTGAAACTCTCAGATGTTGAGTTAATGTATGAGTTGCTGAGGTGCTCCTGGTTTCACAACTTTATAAGACTGTAGACAGGACATTACTCACAATCACACACTTCCGTGCTCATTACATTTCTTTCTTCACTCTGGTGTTTGTAACATTTTAATGGTTTATAATCACACTCTGAGGATGGGTCCAGTTTCTCTTACGGTTTCTTCCTCATACCATCTAATGGATTTAAATGCCCCGGGCTTGCTCATCGGGAGTAAATACACATACGTTTAAATACAAGTCAACTTTGTGAATTCTTACAGTCCATAAAGCTGCTCTGAGACAATGTCCATTGTGAAAGGTGCTATAGAAATAACAGTTTATTGAATTAAATCTCACCCTTCATCAGTACCTGACTTTACTAACACCCTTGTGGCTGTATGAATCTCCATAAAATCTAGTGGAACATCTTCCCAGAAGAGTGAAGGTTATTATAACAGCAAATATGGACTTAATGTGGAATGGGATGTTGAAACAAAAAAGCACATACCAAACTCACAGTCAGGTGTCCACAAACCTTTTATCCACATAGTGTATCATGAAGTTAATCAGTGGGTGATTAGGAATTAATAACCATTTTAGAGAGCGGTTAAGGGGTCCCTAGTGGTCTAGTGGTTAGGATGCGGCGCTTTCACCGAGGCAGCCCGGGTTCGATCCCCGGTCAGGGAACTAACTCCAGCCACTCTTAGTGCCAGTCCCAAGCCCAGGGTTGGGAAGGGTTGCGTTAGGAAGGGCATCCAGCGTAAAAACATGTGCCAAATCAAACATGCGGATGATTGGAGACCCCTAATGGGAGAAGCCGAAAGTTTTAGAGAGCGGTTAATGTATTTTTTTAGAATATTGTGAACACTACCCCTAAAACAGTTAAGCCTGTGCTTGTTATACTGCACCCTCATACTCCGATTGCTTCTCTGGTCGAATTTACTGTTTTGCTGTCATTTTTCCCCCATGATTAACGAGGTCATGATGGCGATACTCAGCACGAGTAGTTTCGCCGTGTCTCCGTCTCGTCCGGAGAGTTGCTTATTCAGGAGACACGTCACAGGCTTTAATCTTTGCTGTTATCTGTGTTATGGCATGCATGTGTATCAGACTGTCTATAAGGGTTACGGTGAACCTGAACAGACATTGTCCCAGTCTGTTGTTACTACTCACCTGGTGGAGTCGTTGGTTCAAGATAATCATACAGGACTGATGGGGAATGTGATGATACACTGTATAATCTTTACATAACAATAATTAGCTTGTAGCGTATAACCTCAGCGGTATTTGTTTTTGAAGCAGACGAGATACCGACACCAAGTCTGCTGATTGCTGATTGAGATAAATGATATAGGGTTTCATTATACACTATGCGAGAAAAAGGTTCGTAGACTCGTGACCATAACATTGGTATGTGCTCCTTTTTTAATTATTCAATTTCACATTTAGTCTCCATTTTGTGTTATAATAACCCCTGCTCTTCTGTGAAGATGTTCCACTAGATTTTGTGGAGATTTGTAAAAATGGACATCCACAAGGGTGTTAGTAAAGTAAGGTACTGATGTAGGTGATGTGAGGAGGCCTGGAGTCTAGGCAGCTTTTGCATTCATCTCTAGGGTGTTCAATAGAATTAATTTCAGAGCTCTATATCAGAAGATCTTCCACTTCCAGCCATGTAGGGCATATCTCAATGTCTTTGTCATGCTGGAACAGGTTTGGGTCTCCTAGTTGAGGTGAATGGAAAATGCGATGCTCCCGTAGTTTGGGCAAGAATCACATATTGCTGGAAAAGTCCGGTGTCCATATTTTTTTTGTCCAAATAATGTATTTCTAGTATCTTATGGTAAAGTGATTTATGGGCATCAGATTTACAATTAAGCTGAGCAAAACAATGATTTAGATTTGTTAACCATTTACATAAAAAAAATAAAAAAATAAAAAAAAAAAATAAAAAAATAAATAAAAATAAAAAAAATATATATATATTAATGATAAAATAAAATACAAAATAGAAGCAAACTGATAAAAAAAACCATCTGATTTCATACATGGCAATATGATTTTATTTTTACATGGCAATATATTTATATCATCATTTCCCCAGGATTTTCCCACTATAAGAAAACAAATACAGACGCTCACCACCTTACAAACAAGTTACGTTCCGAACGAGCTTTTGTACCATGAATTTGTTCGTAAGTTGTTACTCTGTTCGTTACTGAATACGCAAATCTCCTAATAATGTAAGAGCTTTAAATACGATCAAATAAACAATAAAATATACTAAAACAAATTAAAATAATCAAAATACTGTATACAATATTTCGTATTAAGTAATACAAAATAATACATACAAAATTTTCACTTAAAATAATTTATTCGTCCGAGTCCAGTGCGCGTCATGTAGCCTTGTAACGGTAGACGATTAGCTAGCGGTCGACGATAAGCTTATTTAAACCCGAGATGCAGTGTGTGTGTGTGTGTGTGTGTGTTGATTGGAGCATAACAAGGCCACTCTGAGAACAATAAACCTTTTAACTTTTACCATGCTCCTCCCATGACCCTGAGGAACACTAGTGCTGTTCCAACACATTAAATCCATGACCATGTCACCACTCACAACACACACACACACCCACTCACACAATATGTTCAGTGAAACAAACTTCCAACCAATCAGATCTCAATATTTTCCTTCAAGCTAACTACCAACCAACCGGATCTCCATATTTTCGGTCAAACAATTTACAAACTGATCAGGTTGCAGTTTGTTCACTTAAGCATACTACCAACCAATCAGGTGTCAGTATGTCAGTCAAGCAAACTACCCAGCATATTTAAATATATTAGTCCAAATCTGCATTCAGATTACATTTGTCACGTACACAACCATACCCAATGTGGCATGTAGTGAAATGCTATTGTGACCAGAACATGACATAAAATGTAGAATAGTAGACAAATGTAAAATAATAATGATAGGATGAGGAAAAAGATCAACAGAATTTTCACTGTAATAAAATGTAATTGAAATATAAAATAATAACAGAATTAAGAATAAAAAATGGAATTCAAATTTACGTACATTCCAGAAAAAGTTTTTGAAACCGATATTCTAAGCGATCTCTACACCGGTGGTCTGAAAGTTTCTGAAATAAAAAACACGACCACTTTTCTAATGAGTAAGCCGAGATAATCTGGACACGAGCCACATTTCACGTGTTTCATTACTCAAATGCAGGACGACCACGGGAGCACTTATCCCTCTGCATCATCTCGTACTGCAGCAAAGTGGATCTCTGGCAACTGCACGGTTTATCCATCACTGAACAAATCAAGTCTAATGAAATGGATAGTGTTTGAGTATGTTTTTCCGACACCCAAGTTCCAGACAAGCTGCATGCTTACTGTATCATGTTTAAACAAAAAAATGATTTAAAGCATATATGAGAAAAGCACATATATACACACACACACTCAGGTCTTTTAATGATTATATAATTGCTGTGCAAACATCTCTGCTATTGAGATAACTGTAAATGCATTAATAATTGATAACTGACCCGTCTGGTGTAACAATAACAGACTTCATTCGCATAACTCGACTAATTGTTCAGATATTCACCATAAGACACTACTATACATTTTTCAGTAAGACTAAAAACAAAACAAAAAAACGGTGTGTAGTTGTGACAGTGAGAATGTGAGTCTGGATCTGTGGATGGCTCCAAGCTACGGCTTTAAAACTTCTTCACCCAATCAATCATTCTGCACTTCAATCTGCCAGAAGAAAGCCTACAGACCGCACTTTCATGCTTCCCAGTAAGCCCTGGTTGTGCTCACTTTGTATGCGTACGAATAAGTAAGATGGTTGATGTGTGCTTTGACTGTTTTGCATTATTAACAAACATATGTACGCTTAAAATGTTCAGTCAAACCAACTCTCAAATAATCAGGTCTCAATATGTACACTTAAGCAAACTCACAACCGATCAGGTGTCAATATATGCAGTCATTCAAACTCCCAATCAATCATGTCTTAGCATGTTCAAACAAACTCCCCACCAGTAATGTTTTAGTCTGTTCAAGCAAACAAACTCCCAACCAATCATGTGTTAATTTGTTCAGCCAAGCAAACTCCTAACCTATTAGGTCTCAATACGTTCAAACAAACAAACTCCAGCCAATCATCTCTTAATATATTCAGTCAAGTAAACTACAAACCAATCAGCTCTCAATATTTTCAGTCAAGCAAACTCCCAACCAATTACATCTTAGTACGTTCAAACAAACTCCCAACAATTTTTAGTATGATAAGTCAAACAAAACTCCCAATAAAGTCTAAATAATTTCAGGCAAACAAACTACCAACCAATCAAGTTTCAGTATGGCCAAACAAAAACTCCCAACCAATCAAGTCTCAATATGTTTAATCAAACTCCCATCTAGTTAGGTCTAAATAATTTCAGTCAATCAAACTACCAATCAGGTCTCAATATGTTTAGTCAAACAAAACTCTCAACCAATCAGGCATTAGCATGTTCAGTCAAGCAAACTCTTTATTGAACATCAAGCAGGTCTAAATCATATCAATCAAACAAACTACCCACCAATCGGGTCGAAGTATGTTCAAACTAATTCCCAACCAATTATGTTTTTCAGTTAAGCAAAAACTACCAAACAATCAGGTCTCAATATGTTCAGTCTTGCAAATTACCAACCAATCATGTAATAGTTTATTTAATCAAACAAACTCCCTACCAATCAGGCATTAGGATGTTCAGTCAAGAAAACCTCCAACTAAGTTTATTACAAGTTCCAAAGTTTATTTGGTAGCCAATGGCATGGACTGATCCCAGTTAAATGTAGGCTTCATTCAGAGGTCCCCGGAAGGGTAGGCATCCGAATTGGATAACAACTAATAAATAAACAACAAAATGAACAAACAAGCTAATAAACACAAGCTGGCAAGAAAATTGCTGGTCTAAACCGTTCTTCAGAAAGGCATTTAACCTTCACTGCAAAATGCTAGTGTGGTCTCTGGCTAGCTCAATATTCAAATTAGGATCTGAGGTTTGAATGTATTTTTAAGTCAATTCATACAAAAGCCAACCACATCACAATTCTATTTTTTTTGCTCGAATACATAAGAACATCTGCTTAGCTACGTAATATTTGTAAAAATAAAAACAAAGATTTATTTTAAAACTCTATTTCAGAGATTTCAGACATTTTTTTTTGCAATCTTTTATTGTTACAGAAATAAGTACGCGTCCGTCTCGCTTTGCCGCTGGCTCTGGAAAGCGTGGAGTGGTGGAGCGGGGCATTCTTTATGGGTAGCTAGTGAGATAAGTGAAGGGAAAAATGGAATTCCTCACATTACAGCTGGGGTAATCATTAAATAGGAGCTGTAAAGCTGAGATAAGCAGAGCAGAGAGGAACTAAAACCAGCCAGTCTGGCTCTTCCAAGTCTTACAACTAATGCTAACACTAATAATTAATATAACTGAAAAAAATTAATAAAATCAGAGTTAATAATTTTGTGTTATAGGCATTTTTACCCCTTAACCCCTATTATCCTGTAACAAGAGGGAAACAAAGGATTGGGATTGATATGTAAACATACACTATAGTCGGCTATAGAAAAAAAATGTTTCGTTTGATTAGATATTGGATAAATAGTACACGATCTGTCCAGTCCCCTGATGGTCACTTCTCTGCACAATGGTGTTCTACATTTCATATTCATCGTCTGCACTGAGCTGGTCTATAAATGTATATATATGTAAGTTCCTACGCTCTTCCTATGCTTCTAGGGCTTTATGAATGGGAATCTGGACAAGGTCACTTGGGGTGGGTTGCCAGGTATACATTAGAACAATAATCGGTTACAGTGCAGAATTTGCAGTATAGCACACACCCACATCACCTCACCCCAAGAAGGCTTAAATAAGCAAACCAAAAGTCAAATCAATGGTCATTGGGTTTTTTCTTTCATTCACATGGAATTGGCCTTAAGGAATTTGCACCTACTGGTCAAAGATCAAAGATTTTATCAAGAGGTTTGTGTGCTTCCTGAGATCGATGGAGCCTTCATACCGACAAAGCACGAGACATACTAAGTCTCAGTATGGGTCAATATACTGGATACTGGTTCATTACACACACTATAAATACAGTCAGTCTAAAAATGTTCTGTCATATTTATTTAAAACAAGAACTGACTATGAAGAATTAAGTGGAGGTTCATTCCTTTAAACCACGTCCCTCTTACATTCTCGACTCTGATTGTACAGGAAAAGGTTCTGCTTATATCACAGGAACATTCAGGCAATAAACAACTTTATAGTAGGAAGAATTACTTTATGGCTTTAGATATTTAGGTAAACAAGTGCCATGTTGCATTTCTGCCATCCGAAATATTTGTGAAACTCATTTCCAATTCAAATCAGTTTCAGAAGAGCTGAAACAAGTTTCATTCTGTCTGCCTTGGAAGCGAAGGGAAAGTGGGGAAATATGTAAAGTTTAGTGTGCGCTTCAGCAAACCAAAACAAAACACACGATTTACACATGACTAAAGTTTCGCTGAAATGTGTCCCGAAATACCTCAAATGGAACAAAACAAAATGTAACATTCACATTATTATATGCGTTAATCTACGATATTATAACCTTATTTTAATACTTTCATATTTAACTACAGTAACCCCCCCTGAATTGCAGTACATAGCACATGTGGATAGCAAATAGACCACAAGATTTATAGGGAACTGTTTTTATGGAGTTTTATGTTGAAATAATGAAATTTATTAATAAAAATATAATGATTATAAAATGAAGTAAAATGTTATACAGTACAATAATGTATACATAAAATTGCATTTTTGGGGTGACGTCCGTTTACCGCAGTTTTCCGTTTATCAGAGGATCACTGTATATTATTTTCCCACAAACTTTGAACTTTGAAAACAGTGGCTATTAAAAGTTTGTAACACTTAGTCTTTTATGGCTTTTTGAGGCATTTTGTTTCTTTGCAACAAACTCAGTAGAAGGCAAAAAGTCACAAATTGGACACCAATTCAAGTAGGCTTTGTTTTCATTCCAACCATTTACAGTGCAGTAAACAGTGAAACAAAATAATGTGTCCCCAGGACCAAGGTGCTACATCATACATAACACTCAGAACTGACAACACAAAATGCAACATTAAGTACAAAAAAAAAAACCCAAACACAACATGAAACCAGGAAACGGTAAAGTTCAAGTTTATTTCTATAGCACTTTTCACAATGGAAATTGTCTCAAAGCAGCTTTACAAAACTTAAGAATTAAAGTGAACGATGTTTATTTATCCCTGATGAGCAGCCTGGGGCGAATGCGGCAAGGAAAAACTCCCTTAGATAAATGAGGAAGAAACCTTGAGAGAAACCAGACTCAAAAGGAAACCTATCCTCATTTGGGTGAGTGTGATTATAAATCTTTAAAACAATACAGAACACTGGAGAGAAAGAACTAACATGAGTACTGGAATGTAAGATTGTGAGTAATGTCCTTTCTACAGTCTTAAACAGTCATTTGACGTTGTGGAACCAGAAGCTACTAAGCAACTCTAAAGATAGCTCAGCATTTGGGATCCTCATAGATCCAACACCAGCTCCTCCATGCATACATAGTATACATAGTAACTGTCAAAAACAGCTCTAACAGAAGAACCTTGGAAATTAAACCTTAATGGTTTGGAGGTGTTTTGGAGCAGGGAAGGTTGGAAACTTATTCTGGGTGAAAGGAACCAACATGGCAACTATTCCATACTTCAACACCATGCAATACCGGCTGGACTGCGGCTCATTGGACTTCACCTATGACCTGAAGCTTAAGTCCAAGCTCTGTTAAGTGCTATTTAGAGAGCAGTGTGAAGTGTTATCTATCATGGAATGACCTGCCAGTCACCACACCTAACTCCTATTGAACTGCTCTGGAGCTGGATTGAAAAGAAATCTGGTGCAGAACACCTTTAGTATTTCAGCTAAAAGTTTGGAAAAATAAACTTTCTGAATGCTGAAAGCGTGTAAAAGCTGCTATTTAAGCTAACGGAGAATTTTTCAGACCAAAATAAAGAGGAACATCCGGACATTTATATATTTGTGTAGGTCATTTAACGGTATGAAAGTTTATTTTGACCAATTTGTTGCATAGAAACACTAAGAACATGCACACGTTTCTCAAAAACCATAAAAGACTATGTGTTTGACAGCCACTGCAGGTATTAATGTACAATTCTGTCTCATTAATGAGCTTAGAATGTGCACACGAAGAGCTATTAGCAAGCGTGTTATAACAAACAGGAGGCAGTGTTTACCTGAAGCAGATTGCGACGTCTGTCCGATTTCGACCTCCTGCTTCCCTAGCGCCCTCTCTCACTCCGTAACACCTGCTCCTGCTTCCGATCACCAGCCTCTAAACCTTCTGCTCTCACATTAGGGAAAAAAAACTTCCCTGAGAAACTTCCCCGTGCTGACGAGCGTCTCGGATTTCTCTTATCTAACTTTCTTGGCCCCTTTTGTTTAGAAAGCGCGCCATTATACACTCTGGTGTTGCAGGACCTGTTCTCCTTGTTCCTGGGATGCAGGATTAACAACAGGACGTTGATCCTGAACCCATTATATATGTGAAACGTGGCTTTTGTTTTGATTTATTCAGGTTTTCTTCAGAATGTGGCCACTAGTTGGAAAAAAGGTGCGTTATGAGTGTATTATGTAGTATAAGTATGATAAAACCTTTTGTGTCTTCATGTAAAGAAAAGGATGTCATTCTTATACTGCATTCAATCGTGTTTGTTCATCCAGAGGATTGAATGACAACACTGGTTGAAAACGCTTCATTGAAAACCGAAAGACAATCCTGTCCTCTCAGGAGGTTTTTCCACTGTAAAAAAGTACTAGAGAAGGTTTAAACCAGAATCGAACAGTATTTTTGAAAACCCAACACTAGCTAGTGTTCCTGATTTTTCTGGTTTTCTAGATAGAGCATCACACTACTAGTTTCAGCTATAAAGGCATACGATCATTTTGAAAAATTTTCTGGCGTCAAGCTTCAGAATCTTCAATGCTGGAATCTGATTGGCTCTTTGTGTTTTGCTTTGTATGTACATATGTCTGTATACAAATGCTGCAAGATGAAAGCTTTTTCTTAGCAAGATACAATCACTGGATGAAAGCCATCGGCATCGACCGAGACGCATCCGCCGCCAACAAGTCTAGTCCGTCTGGTTACTAATTTCTATGCCTAAATCGCAAGAAGAATAACCACAAACATTTGACTTGGCAGTGACCTTGTTCCAAAATCAGTTCATCTGATGGATGCAATTGTAACACATAACAGTCACTTGTTTGTGAGTTATCGCACAAATCTTTGACGGGCGTGTTATCAACCTGAAAACATAAAGGTTTTAATGCAGCTTGTCTTCTTTGAAGCCACCGTGCCATGTTTTGAATTCGAACCTTTTTCACGTTCACGATAATTAGCACTTGTATTCAGTGTCTTTCTTGTTTGTCTTTCACTGTTGACTTCATCATCATCCCTGTCCACTCTTAGGTCAAGATTTTTGTGTTCATGTACTCATGACTTGTATTCATGCACACAGACCATTTTAAACAAACACTGATCATATGAAAAGGTAAAATGACTGAGGGGTATCAGGCATTAATAATCATAGGCAGAGACTGCGGTCCAACAGGAAATTGGAGAGAAAATAAAATATACTATGGATATTTGGTCAATATATATATATTATATCTTGTTAATATAATAATAAACTAGGGATGAACAAAATGCTTATGATACTAAATGGTAATTTGTGAGAAGTGATATAAAACCTTTGAAATGGAATGGGTTATGATTAGCCTGCAGTCTTTAAAGAATCATTAAAGTGTTTGGATTCTTCCAATTATAAGTCAACAACATGAGAA
>MU585527.1:190265-212892 GCA_024362625.1 Silurus asotus
ATATATATTATACAAATATATTTAATATTTTAATGCACTGCCCTAAAGTCAAAAATTGTACTTTGAAATAATGTAAAGCCATTGTGTGCTTTAGACAGACAGACAGACAGTTTTTCAAGTAAAAAATTAGCTGTGCAATTGAAAATAATGTAAAAGCATGTCTGTATGTATATCTAGATAGATAGATAGATAGATAGATAGATAGATAGTATATAAATCTGACAGAAAGACAGATATATCTATATATCTGAGCTGATACATATATCTATTGTTGTGTCAAATCTCTAGGAGCCAAAAAGACAAACCTCTTGAAACGCTTATGTCACCTGCTTTATCAGATTGGACTGAAAACTTAAGAGGGCATTAGACTTTTAGAAAGCACATGTTTGTTCAACCAGGCTGCTAAGCATTTAACTACAAATTTATCAGAAGCACATTGTTTTGGCTTGACTTACAGGTAGGAGGAGCTGGATCAGGTCTGGCTCCACCCCCTTTGTCTATCTTGACGTTCACAATCACAGGAAGTGGTCCGTAAAGGGTTAGCATTGGTACTGTATGTTTTAGCTCTGGTCTGCCCCTAGTGGACTTCGCAATTAGTCTTCGGGACATACAAAAGCTACGCAGTGAACAACACAGCTTAACTAGCTTCCACACCAGCGCATATCATGTTTACCCTTGTCCAACAATTGACACATGAAAATGTACTAAAGTGTATATACATTGTTCCGCTGATGTTTGAAAAAACACAAACACAATAAAAACTAAAAGCAAATTCGTCTTCTTCATAAATCGTCAACTATTTGAGCTGACTAATCAGGACACGAAAAGCTCCAATAAAGTGGATGAAGAGGAACAATGAAAGGGGGGGAAAGAAAAGAAAAAAAAAGGTCTGCACAGGACCAGACGAGCCTGAACCTGCCCGGTCTTACGTTCCTGACCAAAGAAAAGACACAAGTCCTCGAATCAGACTCGTGCTCTCAATGCTGTAGTGACACTTCGAAATGCAATACCCTTGAGGAACTTCTGGAAAAACACCAAGCGTTCCACAGAAGAAAAAAAAACTAAACGTAGCACTGGAGGATTAAAATGAAAGAACTGATAAGGAGTAGCTGGTCTGGTCTTGCAGCCATGACAGTGATTTGTGAAGTAAACACTCAGCCAAGTATGAGGAATGGGAAATAAATGTTGTTATTGGCTGCTGGTCAAGTTCAAATCGTCTGCTGTGAACAAAAGTCGGATAGAAATTTGTCTAGGTCAAAACGACAAAATACAAGATATTCCGCTCCAAATATACACAAATAATAGCATATCAAAAAGTAAACTAGTATATCTTGATCCAGTTATACACAGAAATGCTAGTATACAAGCTAAAAAACTTTTGTGTAGGCAAGTTTGTATGTAGGTATAAATATCAACCTATTTTAAATAAAATACTTGCAATGAGAAGAAATTGATTTCTTTTATCACACATAAATACTAGTCAAAGTAGACTAGCATCATTTCTTAGCAAAGATAGTATATGAAATGTGGCAAGGTTTTGCCCAAAATCTTATAGACTTATATCAAAAGGTATACAACGTCTACTTTTAAACTTTAGCATACTGACAGTACACTTCTGCACAATTTATGTTGACAGTGAGTCAGTCAGTATGCTAATCGTGTTTCAGTGCTCAGAATGTTTCAGTGAGTGGTTTAGTGAGCCATTCAGTGAGATTGTTAGTAAATCATTCAGTCAGTTAGTGAGTCAGGCAATGAATGGGTCATTGAGTTTGTCAGTAATTCTGGAATTCTGAAAGTGAGTCATTCAGGGAGATGGACAATGATCAGGTCAGTGAGTTGGTCCATGAATGGGTCGGTCAGTTAGTCAATTACTATTTCAAGGAGTTGGACAATGAAACATTCAGGAAGATGGTTAGTGAGTCATTCAGAGAGATGGTCAGTAAATTATTCAGGGAGATGGTTAGTGGACAGGTCAGTGAGTTGGTCTATAAATGAGTCAGTGCGTTGGTCAGTTATTCATTTAGGGCAATGGCTAGTAAGTCAGTCAGGGAGTTGGACAATAAATCATTCAGGGATTTGGACAATGAATCATTTAGGGAGTTGAACAGACTGACATTCAGAGAGATGGACAGTAAGCAGGTCAGTAAATTGGTCCATAAATGGGTCAGTGAGTTGGTCAGTAAGTATTTCAAGCAGTTGGGCAATGAGTCATTCAGGGAGATGGACAGTAAGCAGGTTGGTGAGTTGGTCCATGAATGGATCAGTGAGTTGGTCAGTGAGTCATTTAAGGAGTTGGTCAGCTGTTCAGTGAGTGGGTAAGGGAGATGGTAATTGAGAAGGTCAGTGAGTATTTCAGGACGTGGGACAGTAAGTCATTCAGGGAGATGGTCAGTGAGCAGGTCAGTGAGCTCAAACACAAACACTGATGACTTATGGTCAGTAGCAAATTAGAAATTGTGACTCATACATTTATTTTGGCCATTAAGAAAGCAACCATTTATCAGGGTTAAAAAGCAGCTCTTAAGTGCTGAAGTTCGGCTTTTACCCTCAGGATGAGCCCTACAAATCTGCTCCGAGAGAGAAATCTATGAGACATACAGTAATTACATAGGCTTCTGTAGGAAGCCGTAAACATTCTCATTGCCAACTGGGTGCAGAATTACAGCCTGTTTGACCACAAAGACGATCATGTGATGCAGGAAAGATCTTGGAGAAAAGTATCAAAGTCTAATTTGCAACCAAGACCTACAGCAAAACAACAGACAATGTTAACTAAATGTCACCCGACTCCACGTTTGAATAGTTTAAGAGTTTAAAAAACACAGCTGGGTCTGTTTTACCTTTTTCAATGAACAATAGACTGAAGAAAATAGCCACAATGGCAAATCTCTCTCTCTCTCTCTCTCTCTCCAAACAATGGAGGTGAGTTTATTTTAGGAATATGTGTGGTTTTATTTAGTGGCGATTGGTTTAAAAAGTGGCTCCCTTTTCCAGAATACACATTCCAAGTCACAGGGCAAATGCTAGACCACACATGGAACACCACCTCTTCATTATAGAAACCTGGTTGATCAAAAGAAAATGATCCGAACCTCACGTTCTTCTGAGTCATTCATTCCAATGTAGGATGTTTCTCTCAACAGATAAGATTACCTAAAAGAAGCAACATCGTTTGTCACTCAAATCCGTCTTATCCAAATCTAGTAGAAGACCTTCATCTCAGCAGACTCTGTACAATCGGGGGCGACCAAGAGACAAAACAGCCAACAAGCTAATTTTAGCTCTCGAACCCATACCTTGGACTGTTTTAGTCAGATGCTGTGTCACTCACTACATTGACACACAGTATACTGAGACAGCAGGCACTGAAGGTAAAACAGGAAGTGCTCTAACCCAGTATACCAGTTTTTTTTTTTACTTTTTATATAAATATAAACCTGCCCATGTTGACTTACCTCACATCTCGGTTACCTCACATGACTCTGTTTGTTTCTTGCTAGATAGTTCCTATCTTGTTAAGCAAATGGAGTAAAATCCTACCAAGTGAACAGTTTTCAGGACATCAGATAACTTCAGTTTCTGGTTTTATAGATATGGAGTCAGATTGTATTATTACCTACTTTTACACTCAGTATAGCGGAAAAATAAGTACCAACATGAACGTTGAAGCATCAACATGCCTTTTCTTCAATAATGGAGCCATCCGAGGTGAGTGTGTATGGAGGCCCAGAAGTGGAAAGTAACGAATTACATTTACCTGCGTTTCTGTAACTGAGTAGGTTTTTTTATGTACTGCTTTTTTAAGTCGTTTTTTTAATCTTTTTTTTACTTTTACTTTAGTTTTGTTTGATGTATTAATTACATTTTAAATCATATCTATTACTGAGTGATAAAAAATAGGGTGTAGAACAAACATACTAAACTTACAAGAAAGAAAGATGGAGACGGACACGACAGACGCCAGTGATGCAGAACCTGCTAAAAGTCAAACCTCAAACTCAAACCCCATAACATGGTGTAAGCTGTGTTTGCCAAAAGAAACTGAACTTGCAGCCTCTACTAATAATTTAGTATAGTGTTTTGTATCTTCTTGGTGTCACTCTGTATCCACTGCATACACTGATCAGGCATAACATTATGACCACCTGCCTAATATTGGCTTGGTTCTCCTTTTGCTGCTAAAATAGTCGTGACTCGTCGAGCATCAACAGCATGAACTTCTTCCGCAGTTTGAGCTACAGGAGTTTGTCTGTTGGATCGGACCACACGGACCAGCCTTCGCTCCCCATGTGCATCAATGAGCCTCGGCCGCCCACGATCCTGTCGCCAGTTCACCACTGTTCCTTCCTTGGAGCACTTTTGATAGATACTGACCACTGCAGACCAGGAACATCCCACAAGAGCTGCAGTTCTGAAGATGCTCTGACCCAGTCGTCTAGACATCACAATTAGTCAAACTCCCTCAAATCCTTCCGCTCGCCCAATTTTTCTGCTTCTAACATCAACCATTAAGAAGAGAGAATCAGGTGTTCTTCACTTCACCACTCATAATGTTATAGTGTCATAATAGATAGATAGATAGATAGATAGATAGATAGATAGATAGATAGATAGAATGGTTGATATGACAATAAAAGACTGCTTCATAGCGTGAATACTTTACCTTTGGCCTGTGAGGATAGGTTTTATGACTGTAAAATATATTTTCTTTATCTACTTTAGTAAAGCTATTTTGAAACAGTGTCCTTTTCTTAAATGTGCTACATAAATAAAATACAATTGAATTTAACTTTATGAGGGTGACAGAGTAAGAAATTCAACCATTGTTATAATCTGTTTGTCCAGTATTTAGAGGGGAAACAGGAAAAAAGAAGTAATTACAGGTAGGAAGTAAAGTTGGGAGTGAGGAACTGTAGAAACGTGTATGCACACTATGGGATTTACTCAAATTAACCAATTGTTTGGATTTGTCTCTGTGATATTTAGACAAAATTTTTTTATTAGTTTTTCATTGAATTTAGAGTTTTTTTTTTAAAGATTATTATTTTACCTTATTTAAAATTTTTGCATAATTATAATAATTTTTGAAAATCCTGATTTTTGTTTATAAGGTAATACATAACCTGGCTCCTTTATATCAATCTGACCGACTTTCACCGTAAACTTCTTCTCGAATTCTTAGATCGATGTCCTTATTGTCCTTAGTCCTTCATTATATGCGTTTGGCATCATTGGGATCTCAGGCTTTTAGCTTTGCGGTTCCTTATTTGTGGAATTTACATTTTCTCTACTTTCTAATCTAGTTTGAAAACGCATCTTTTTATACAGGCAAATCAGTGACACCGATACGTCTTATTGGTTTTATAGTCTATTATTTGAAATTGTTGGTGTTTGTGATTTTATTTTTTTTTATAATAAAAAAATATATTTTCTTTTTTTTTATATTTGCTATTTGTTTTATTAGCGATACTACTTTACCAGTATCGAGACAAATCTCTGAATCAGAGCTGATTGTTTTGCCGACTGACACAATGACGTGAGTTTCAGAGCTCGCACGTGAGCTTGCACACAGGACGTAACACGTTACCCATCACGCTTCTGATGTTAGACATCATTTGCCAACAAAGGATTACAGAGTCACTGTGTGACTAAGAGGATCAGGCTAAGATCAGAGTTACTGTCAGTATCAGCCATGTTCTGAGGTACTTTTTTTTTTTTTTTTTGCAAATTCAGTAGTAAATAACATGTTTATGGACACTGGTAACATATCTAAGCAGTGGCTTCGGCCTAAAACTAGTGATTACACTAGTTAAGGACACGGCGTGATGTTCGTAGCACGAGCCTGTGATTAGAGAAGGAATGTAATGTCTATTTGGGCGTGGTATTAAAGCCCTAAGGACAAGAAGTACACAGGCGATATAAACACCTGACAGATTGTTATGTGACTTTTGGAAATGTATTTATTTCCACATTGAGTCCTATTTTGCTCTTATAAAAACCTTCACACTTCTGAGAAGATGTCCACTAGATTTGAGTGTGTTTGTGGAGATTTGTGGGGATTCATTCTGCCACATTGTGTTAGTAAAGTCAAGTAGTTGAGGTGAGAAGGCCTGGAGTCCACTCAAGATCTTTCACTCTAACCCATGTAAAATATAAATAAATGGAGCTGGCTTTGTGCACAGGGGTATGGTCATAGTGAAACAGGTTTGGTTCTCCTAGTACAAATGAAGGGAAAATGTTATTCTATCCAAAGACATCCTATACAATTGTGTGCCTCCATCTTTGTGGTAACAATTTGGAGGAGGAACCAGATATAGTATATAGTATATTATTTATTAGCATAAATGATACATTTTCAATTATTGCTATTATTATTATATTATATGTGGCTATGCTCAATGCTGTTCTTGGTATCATCATGTTTATTTCTGAAAAAGTCGATGTGTTGATCAGCAAAGCTTCTCTATTCTTTTCTTGCAATGTCTCCACACTGCCTTTCTGCTTTCCATCCACCACTAGCCAATGTCTAGTCTACAGGTCTCTAAAAAAAACCAGGAACCTGATCTCTACAATACACAACTAACAAATCACAAACTAGAAGTCTCTCAGTATAAGTGAAAATTTCTGGAACTTCCATACAGCTGTTCCACCTGGTGTTTATTACCTCCAACTGCCCTGTTTTCTAGCTCCAATTTACCCCACGCTGACAACAATGAAGTGTTAAATGGAGCCAAAAGGTCCAGAGAAGACCTTCTTTGGTGTCTTCTGTAGCTGAAGGTTCCTATTTAGCCATCCTAAACAAAGGCAGCTATCTAAAAATGTTCATGAGTCTCAGAAATAAAGATGGTGTGTCCAAACCAGAGTTCATCCTCTGGATATGTTGTATAGTCACTGGGAACAAATGACTATGTTATATATATATATGAACATTCTAATGATGCTCCTGGGATATTCTATTGTATATTAATGTATATTGTATTTTCTATTTCTGTTCAATTCATTTATTTTCACAAAGTTTTCTATTTTCTGAAGGCCAAGAAGTGTCATTGCTGTTCTGTGTCTTTTGCTGCCTAAATAAAGGATTAAATAAAGGTCACTAACTAAACAATTAACAAATTTAATTTGTAAAATCAAAACCTGGTCCTTTGGTCCTTTGACAGACCACAACAAATAAACAAATTAACAGCATGTGGCATCAGTGATTCACATCTAGTACTACACAACGCAACCAGGAAAAACTATCGCTATGGATTTTTGCTGATAGCTGATAGTTCCAACTGTCGGTGCAGACTAATCAGTAAAACCGAGGAATTTGTCGACCTATAAATGTAACAGTATGAAGACTGACTTCGACCAAACAAAAGTATAAAGGTACAGATTTTCCTCTTTATTTTTTTATTGTAAATGGCACTTTCATTCCTTTTCTAATCAAACGTTTTTTCTTTACTTTCTTTAAAAAATTTAATCGGAATTCAGAACATCTGAAGCGACTCCACTTAGCTGTAAATAATAACAACAACAACAGCAAAGCACCATGACATTAGATGTCAAAGGTCATGAACTGGCCTCTTGTCTCCATGGTTACGGGATAGCAGGAAGAAAAGGCTTCAAACACTTCAGCAATCCCTTTTGTCCTGCAGTTCTTGGGAATAAAAGCAAACACTACTGATATCCACCAAACAGGACACAACAACAGGGAAATAAACTCCAGTATGCTGGGGAAGTGTTAGGGTGAGGATTGTTCTGTGTTTGTAGGGTGGTGGGGGTTGGAAATACTTTTACGACCACCAGCGTGGATGACAAGAACAACCAGCAGCACCTTTTAATCGAGCCGTAAAGCGGCAAATGAAGTGATTTGTGGAGTGGTGTTCTCACTCACATTCCCCCAGTGTTTGAATCCACTTGAGCTGCTTTGTATGAACAGTGAATGGAAAACACTATGATGCAATGAGATGAAGTTGAGATTATGTTTTCTGGTTTACAGAAATGGTTGGGATTGCGGAGTTTAGGAGATGAAACAATAGAGATTCCAGACAAACAAACTAAATATTATAATAGTAAAAGTATTAAATACAGTGCATCTGGAAAGTAGTCACAGCTCTTCACCTTTTCCACATTGCGTTATATTATAGCGTAATTTCAAAATTGGATCAAATTCATTGTTCCTCTCAAAATTTTACAAACGAAACATCATAATGACAATGTGAAAGAAGTTTGCTTGAAATCTTTGCAAATGTATCAAAAAAAATCACGTACATAAATATTCACAGCTTTTGCTCAATTGGCACCAATTACAGCTTCAAATCTTTTTTAATGTGATGCTACATGCATGGCACACCAATTATTGTGCAGTTTCTCCCATTCTTCTTTGCAGAACCTCTCAAGCTCCAGTAGGTTGTATGGGAGCATCGGTGCACAGCAGTTTTCAGATCTCTCCAGAGATGTTCAATTGGGTTCAAGTCTGGGCTTTAGCTGGGCCGCTTAAGGACATTTACAGAGTCGTCCTGTAGTCACTCCTTTGTTATCTTGGCTGTGTGCTTAGGGTGGTTGTCCTGTTAAAAGATGAACCGTTGCCCCAGTCTGAGATCCAGAGAGCTCTGGAGCGGGTTTTCATCAAGGACGTCTCTTTACATTGCTGCATTCATCTTTTCCTCGATCTTGACCAGTCTCCCAGTAACTGCTGCTGAGAAACATCCCCACAGCATGATGCTGCCACCACCATGCTTCACTGTAGGGATGGTACTGGTCAGGTGATAAACGGTGCCTGGTTTCCTCCAGACATGATGCTTGGAATTCAGGCCAAGAAGAGTTCAATCTTTGTTTTTAATGGTCTGAGAGTCCTTCAGGTGCCTTCTGGTAAACTCCAGACGGGCTGTTATATGACTTTTACTGAGGAGTGGCTTCTGTCTGGCCACTTTACAATACAGGTCTGATTAGTGGAGTGCTGCAGAGAAAGGTTAGAGGTTGTTGGTCACCTTCTTGACTAAGCCCCTTCTTCCCGTGATTGCTCAGTTTGACCAGGTGGCTCCACTCTAGGAAGAGACCTGGTGGTTCCAAACTTCTTCCATTTACGGATAATGGAGGCCACTGTGCTCATTGAGGCTTTCAATGCTGCAGAAATGTATCTGTTCCCTTCCCCAGATCTGTGCCTCAATACAATCCTGTCTCTGAGGTCTACAGACCTCATGGCTTGGTTTGTGAGCTGACACGCAATGTTAACTGTTGGACCTTCTGTAGACACGTGTGTACCTTTCAAAATCATGTCCAATAAACTAAATTTACCACAGGTGGACTCCAATCAAGTTGTAGAAACATCTCAGAGATGATCAGTGGAAACAGGATGTACCTGAAGTTAATTTTAGTGTCATGGCAAAGGCTGTGAATACTTATGTACATGTGACATTTCTTTCCGGGTTTTTTTTTTTTTATATAAAAAATTGCAAAGATTTGAAACACATATTTTAATGTTGTCATTATGG
Organism: Silurus asotus; assembly: GCA_024362625.1. NCBI lineage: Eukaryota > Metazoa > Chordata > Actinopteri > Siluriformes > Siluridae > Silurus > Silurus asotus. The sequence goes on from MU585527.1 coordinate 199,745, forward strand.
GGTATTTTGTGTTACTACCACCCATGAGGTGGAATGCATCTCCACAACATCTAGTGGATCATCTTCCCAGAAGAGTGGAGGTAATTATACCAGCAAATAGGAGCTACGTGTGGAATGAGATGTTCAAAAAGGACATATAAATTTGTATGTATATCTATCTGTCTATCTATAAAGGACACAGAGAGAGAAAGAGAGAGATACAGAGAGATACAGAGAGAGAGAGAGAGAGAGAGAGAGAGAGAGAGAGAAAGAGAGAGAGAGAGAGAGAGAGAGCGCATTTTAGACACTTGTGAAAACATGCTGTAAAGTCTGTCTGGGATTACATGACGAGACAGAGAGATTGGAAGCAGCGTACATCTGAGCAAGATTGGTGGTTAGTTAGTTTTGGAACGACATACCTTGTGTGTCTGTGTGTCAGTCAGTCAATCAGACAGTCAATCAGACAGTCAATCAGACAGACAGATATTCTTTATGTATGTAGATAGATAGATAGATAGATAGATAGATAGATAGATAGATAGAGATAGATAGACTGTATGTATATAGATAGATAGATAGATAGATAGATAGATAGATAGATAGATAGATAGATAGATAGACTGTATGTATATAGATAGATAGATAGATAGATAGATAGATAGACTTTATGTATATAGATAGATAGATAGACAGATAGATAGATAGATAGATAGATAGATAGATAGATAGATAGATAGATAGACTTTATGTATATAGATAGATAGATAGATAGATAGATAGATAGATAGATAGACAGATAGACTGTATGTATATAGATAGATAGATAGATAGATAGATAGATAGATAGATAGATAGATAGATAGATAGATAGATAGACTTTTTTAAAACACAGCTATAATTACAAATCTCTAATAATAAATGTAGAAATTAATAATAATATTAATAATGACATGTATAAAAAGGCGGATATAAAACCGGAAGTAGGCGCAATACAATCAATATCACTCACCATTATCGATTCCAGCAGCTGATGATGAATTTACACTCTTAATCGTGATGTTTTAACTCCTTATGGATTACTTTTTTAACTCAAAAGTATATGAAATATTCCCTCCAGTTTGCGCTGAACTGAGACAGCGCTGATATCTGAGCGCCTCCCGCCCGACTCACTCTGCCTCTGCCTCTGCCTCTCACTCTGCCTCTTTCCCTCTCCGGCATTTAAACTCAGGACCCAGCCAGCGCTGGTGCCCCGCCCCCTTTTCTCTGATTGGCTAGGAGGGTCGAAAAGACAGAGATGAATGGACCCCTGAGCTGTCAATTAGGTTTCCATGACACCTAAATGACGCCGGTAAAACAACGGCGTTTTTAGCCAATCACTTTGCAACACTAAAAGGCTGCGTGGCAAAAACTTAAACCAGCAGCGGCATCTTGTGGCCATGTGTTGCAATTACATTAAAATGTAGATATAAGGATTTTTTTACTAATTTAAATTCAGAGAATATTTTCTATATATATTTAAAATAATGAAAATAATAATTATAATTATAATAGACAATATTTTTTTATCAAGAAAACACAAGCTCGAGGTTTTTTTTTTGCTTCTTAAGATATAAATTTTTTTTGAAGTTAAACAATAACAATTACAAATAATACATTATTTGTGTTTCTATATTTTAATTGTAATTTTTGTGCTCTACATAAAGACAACCACTCCATGGTAAGATCTGATAGGAATACAATCAACGGGGTGACCATTTTCTGACTGAATATTTTCCAAAAACTTCATACCCTAAAATGTTTTATTGTTTTTGACAGTAATCACAATCCCAATCGTGATTGCAGAAAACTAATCAACATCTTCTGACCAATCAGAAATGTGAAATCAAACAGTGCTGCGAAGAAGAGAAGGTCCACAGAAAAACGTCTGAAGGAAGACAGAAAAACAGTGATTATTTAGAATATAACTTGATAGATCAAATGGTTTATTAAAGTCTTCTTTGGTTTCTATATTAAAAAAAAACACTGGAAGCCAATTATGCAGTTGAAATCAAAGAACTATCGAGGAACCAAGCTTTAAAAGTACCAATCACGATACAGAGCTCTGTCTCCCTCTGCTGGTGGTTCAGCATTAATACAGTTATTACCTCATTGTTTGGATACTAACGGCAACAAATTATACAATTTATGGAGAAAAGTATTGGGACACCTGACTTTTTCAGCCATATGTGATTCTTCTCCAAACCTGTTACCACACATTTGGAAGTACACAATTGTACAGGATGTCTTTGGATGCAGTAAAGTGAGAATTTTTCCCTTCACTGCCACTAGAAGACCCAAAGCTGTTCCAGCATGACAATGCCCCTGTGCCCAAAATCAGCTCTATAAAGATATGCTTTACATGGGTTTTGTCTACGCCTGTCATTTATTAAAATATGTTTTAATAACTATATTTAAACATAATATAGTTGGTTTGAGGTTTATTTACAGGCTACATTAAGCACTTACACATCTAACATGGCTTCTTATCCAGTGAATGATGAGTTGTGAAACTGGTGAAGCTCTCAGGTTGTGTGTGGTTTCTTTAGCACAGTGACATGGGTGGAGGCGGAGCGTGAGCCCTGCAGGTTCTGAGCTGTGCAGGTGTAGGTTCCCTCGTCCACTTTCCTTACTTCATCCACCTGTAGGACTGACTGTGAGCGCTGTCGGCTGCGTCCATCCATCTGTACAGTCTGGGCAGTCTCCTGAGTGTAGAGGGGACGACCAATCTGAAAACATACACACACATATGTCTTATACACTATTGCCAACTCATGCGTGACCCATAACTCTATTGACTGACCTTCTGTCCAGGATACTCCCATGTGAAGTCCACCGCTACGTCTTGTTCTCCCACGACAGTACAGGAGAGCTGCAGGTTCACACCCACAGCCACAGAGGAAGCTGAGGCCTGGATCGCAGGCACAGGAGGAGCAGCCGGGTCTGTCAGATAGAGGATTACACAGAGGTAACACAGCACCATTTCCAATATTCCAGGATTCTGTCCTTCTATTGCTTTTGTCTTTGTATTTTTTTGTTTTTACACCAGATGTTGCCTGTGAGATCTTTAGCCTTTCTCTGTGTTCTAATTGTTGCCACCTGCAGTATATTGAAATTCCCCTTCTGTTTTGAACATGCTGGAGGAATTGGATATCTTAGAGGTTTTGGATTTGAGCACGTTGACTGTGTAATGATTAGGGTTAGATGAGAGGGACATGTTGAACCTTTTGGTTTTGTTGGACATGCTGGCTGTATGATAGATGTGTTAGACGTATTGACAGTTAAATGAACATGTTAAACAAGTTGGACAAGAAAAAATGTAGTATGGGATAGACATGTTGGGCATGGTGACTGTTGGATGTAATAGACAAGCGGACCTAAAAGACGTGTTGGACATGGAGACTATGTGTTGAACATAGAAATGAAGAGATGAATTGGACATGTTGATGGTGTGTTGGATGTACTGGACATGCTGTGTGTTGTATTTGTTAAATGGAAATTGGAAATGTTGACTGTGTTGGATGTGTTGAATGTGCTAGACATGTTGACTGCAGGTTGGATGTAATAGACGAGAGTTGGACATGGTTTTGAACATTGTTTGATAAGTTGACTGTGTGTTGTATGAAAATGTTGACTGTGTGTTGGACATGTTGGTCATATTGACTGTTTTGGAAATGTTGACTGTGTGTTGGACGTGTTGGACATGTTGACTGTGTGTTGGATATAATAGATGAATTGGTTATGTTGACTGTTTTTTGGACGTGTTAAATGTGCTAGACATGTTGACTGCTTGTTGGATGTAATAGATGTGTTGGACATGTTGACCATGTGTTGTATTAATAATAAAGTTGAAAACATCAGCCAAGAAATCCAGACGAAGAATATAAATCTAAACTATTTAACAAATAACCCTGTGGACAGCAGTGTAATTATAAAAGACAATCATTTACAAAGTCTTACTCCTATTCAAGAGAATGACTTAATTGTATTTATTTCCTCATCAAAATCATCAAACTGCATTCTTGATCCCTTGCCTACAAGTTTCTTTAAACAGTTTATTCCAGACTTAATTGAACCTGTTTTAAAATTGACAAACTCTTCCATTAGCACTGGTTATTGTACCTGAATCCTTCAAACTGCCAGTTATCAACCCCCTAATTAAGAAACCTGACCTTGACACATGTCAGCTGTCCAACTTCACTCCAATATCATAGCACAGAGACGGCGCTAGTTAAGGTGTTTAATGACCTGTTATTGACCTATGATCAGGGTTTTGTCTCTTTACTTGTTTTGCTCGACCTTAGTGCAGCTTTTGACACCATTGATCACACTATACTACTTGCTAGACTTGAGAACATTGTTGGAATAAAGGGAACAGCTCTCTCTTGGCTCAGGTCTTATTTGACTGATCGCTATCAGTTTGTTTATGTAAATGGTTCTCCACACTCTCTGAGGTAAAGTTTGGTGTTCCTCAAGGATCTGTCTTAGGCCCTCTGCTTTTCTCTTTATATATGCTGCCTCTGGGTGAAATTATACATAAACATGGTATTTGCTTTCATTGCTTTGCTGATGATAAACAGCTGTTAATTTTATCAAAGCCAGATGAGAGAAATCATCATCAACAATCTTGAAATCATCATCAACAAATGGCATTAGACAGTAGATGCTTGATAACTTCCTTCTGCTCAACTCGGGTAAGACGGAAGTACTTTTACTTGGACCACATGCAGCTGGAAGTAATCTTTACACCTTAGGTAGCACCTCTGGATGGTGTTTCTATCTCAGTGTGTACAGAAGTTAAAGACCTTGGTGTGATTATTGACCCGAGTCTTTCCTTTGAGGCTCATGTGAATAATAATACCAGGATCGCCTTCTTTCACCTTAGAAATATTGTTGAAATTAGAAATATGATGTTGTTACAGGATGCAGAAAAACTAGTTCATGCTTTTGTTACATCTAGATTAGACCACTCTAACGCTGTCTGGGTGTTTGAGTAAGTGCATAAATGAGCTTCAGTTAGTTCAGAATGCAGTAGCAGGGGTCCTTACTAGATCTAGAAAATTTCTTAGGTAAAGGAGCAGATCTGGTGGGATCATGGATATTAAGTGTTTGGTGAACTGTTGCTGACATGTTGACTGTGTTGGACATGTTGAATGTGTGTTGGACGGGTTGGACATGTTGACTGTGTGTTGGACGGTTTGGACATGTTGACTGTGTGTTGTATGCGTTGGAAATGTTGACTGTTTATTGGACATGTTAACTGTGTGTTGGACCTATTAGATGTGCTAGACATGGTGACTGTGTTTTAAACATGTTTGATATGTAGACTGTGTGTTGGATGTGTTGGACAGGCTGTGTGTTGGATGCGTTGGAAATGATGACTGTGTTGGATGCGTTGGAAATGTTGACTGTGTCAGGTATGTGTTGGACACGTTGGATGTGTATTGTATATTTTAAACGTGTTGGACATGCTGTGTCGTATGTGCTAGACATGTTGGCTGTGTGTTGGTTGTGTACATAGTAAATATGTTGGACGTGCTAAGTGTACTGTGGACGGAATAGATGATGTTCGACTTGGTGAATGCGTACGCACAGTTAACGTAGATGAGCATGTACTTGATGGAGCTCTGTCGCAGGTTCCCCACGCTGGCCATGCAGTACAGAGAGCCGGCGTGATGCGCTCTGGGCCTGTGGATGGTGAACCCACGCGTCACGTCATACGAGATCTCTGATCCATCCACCTTCACCTCCATGGGTGGGAACTCGCGGTGCAGGGTGACTTTGGCCTGCGGGGTCGTGACCTGACATGGCAAAACCGTCGGCCAGTTACTTCTGAGATGGATCACTTCGTAATAATCCGACGATGGCACGAAGAGCTCCTGAGGGTCTGACACGAGAGACACGGCTTCTTATCTATTTTTACGTACGAAACTCTTTCACTTAACTCATATATAATGAGCAGAAAGTAAAAAAAACTAATTATATTATAGAATCTGTATTGAAGATAAAGTTTATGAGGCTATAAAGTATTTGTACTACTTTTCCACCTATATGTGGTTCTCCTCACCTCACCTACATCAGTACCTGACTTTACTAACACCCTTGTGGTTGAATGAATTTCCACAAAATCTCCACAAGCACACTCCACAATCTTGTGGAACATCTTTCTAGAAAAGTGGACCTTCTTTAGAACAGCCAATGGGGAGTCAATGTGGAATATCATTATCAATCCTATAGTCCACAAACCTTTGTCCATATAGTGTATGGCAAAAACATATTTTTATGGTGAATATTAAAATATTTTGCAATATTTTAGATGAGTCATGTGACTGTGACCAAGTGACATATTTTAGAGTGTTATGTTACATTACCAGGGAAAAAGATGAAGACTTTGAGGGCTTTATCGTACTCTTTCCGGCATTCGGAGTCCTCACAGTACAGTGGGTAGCAGGTGTACTCTCCTGTATCAGCTCCTGACGAATTGGTTAAAATCAGCACGCTGTATCGCTCGTGCTGCACCATCCTAATCAACAAAAAGCTCACAAGTCACTGTGACGTCCATTATAAGAAAAAACATTAAATATCAAGTGGTTCCTCAAACTTTTTAAATAAATCAATTAAATTGAATTCAATTTTAGTTATGAAAATTGACATTATTACAAAGCTTTATTACAAAAACTACCTTAGGCATCATTAAGAAGAAACCTTTTAAAGGAACCAGACTCAAAAAGGAACCTGTCCTCATCTGAGAGACATCTGGATATCCAATCATTACAATTGTTGAGGTTATCAACTGTTCATAATAATTACATTCTAATTGAAGCATGTATATCAACTCACAGGCAAGGCCAAAACATACAAGGCATTTAGTACCAGGATGTTGGGGTGGTGGGATGCTTCAGATTCTAGAGAGCATTGGATTGGACAGAAGATTTTGAATGTGTATATCTTATAAATGCTCAAGAGCGAGAGAAAAAAGGCTGGACAGTCTAGTTAGGGAACAACTGTTTGTAGCTGCTTCGATTTGTATAGCAGCAACTGTAAAAGTGTGTAATTGTTACTAGAAATCATTTCATGACATAAGATTAGATGACTATAATCCAGGTATTAACAGTACCTTCATTTCACTTGAGGCTAGATCACATAACCTTATAGATTATCTACATACAGCACAACCCCAAGTGTTCTTCCTTATCTATTGCATATGTGATGATGTGAATCATATGTAATATGTTATGCTCTGCAATTGAAAGTGCCAGCATGTGACATAAAGTAAAAAAAAATACAAAGTCAGAAGAACACAACTGTATAGGATGTTTCTGGTTGCAGTAGCATTACATTTTCCCTCGAACTAGGAGACCCAAACCTGTTCAAGCATGACAATACACCCTGTGCACAAAGCCACCTCCATGAAGATATGTGATACATAGGTTTAAGAAGATCTTGAGTGGCCTACTATAGAGCTATTAACCCCTATTGAACACCTTTGGGATGAATGTGAATGCTGACTGCACCCTCACCTACATCAGTACCTGACTTTACTACCACCATTGTGACCGAATACATTCCCACAAATCAGAATTTTCAAATACATCCTATGTATCACATCACATACCTGAGTCGTCCTTCATCGTCCTCCTGCAGGTAAGCCGGGACGTCCCACTGCACACGACTTCCTTTACACCTTAGCTCTAATGTATCTCCTGCATGAACCGACAAAGTTTTTCCGACCTTCTCAAACTTTCCCTTCCCTACAACTCGATTCAGGTAAGCCGGAGCTGCTGTGGGATTTGGTGGCTTGGTTGGGGGTGTGGCTTTAATTTTGATTGATGTGCTCTTGTTCTTCTTCTCAGCCTCTTTCTTCACCTTCACCTTCACCTTCACCTTTTCATTCAGCTTCTTATCTCCCGCTGGTTTCGGCTCCTTCTGGCCCATTGCTGTAGGTTTATGGGACATTGTGTTATTTTTTTGTCCTTTTGAAGAATTTCATAGGAAGATTTAGCAAGGCACTGCTGAATTTTTTATTTTGATTGGTCTGAAGATGATGAACAGCGATAATAGTATGGAAATTGTATTGAATTATGTAATAAACAAAAATGTGATAACCCAGAATATGATTTAAATTTTTTATTCTAGCCACCTTTTTCTTTAAATACAGCTTTTGCATTCTCTTAGTCAGCCTCCTGAGGTGGTCACCTGGAATATTTTTTGAACAATCCTAAGGAGTTCCCAAAGTTGTTGAGTGCTTCTTTCTCTGCCTTTCCTTCACTCTACAGTCAAACTTATTCCAAATGATCTTAACTAGACTTAATAATTGTGGAGGTCAGGTTATCCAATGCAGCACTCCATTATGGGCAAATAAAACATAGACATGTAGGTGTGTTTAAGGTAATTTTGATGTTGGAAAACAAATGATGGTCCCAATAAATGCAAAGCCAGATGGAATGGTGTGTTGCTGCAAAATAGCCATGCTGGTTAAGTTTGTCTTCAAATTTTTACTAAATCAACAACAGTGTCAACAGCAAAACACCTCCATACCATCACACCTCCCCCTCCATGCTTCACAGTAAGAACCACACATTCAGGAACTGTCCGTTCACAAAGACACTTTGGAATCTTCAGGCCAAAAGACAGTTTACTACTAATCTAATGTTCATTCCTTTTGTTTCTTGGCCCAAGCATGTCTCTTCTGCTTGTTTTATCAAAGTAATGGTTTCTTTGCTGCAATTTGACCATAAAGACCTGACTCACAGTGTCCTCGGAACAGTGGATGATGAAAATTGTCTGTCACATGAACTCTGAGAAGCATTTTTGTAAATCATTGATTTCTGAGTCTGGTAATTATAATTAACTGCAGCAGAGGTAGCTCTTGGTCTTCTTTTGGGGTCCTCTTACTGAGCCGGTTCTCATGAGAGCCAGTTTTATCATAGCTTTGGTGGTTTTGGAGACTGCATTTGGGTATACATTTAAGGTTCTTGAGATAGTCCGTATTGACAGACGTTCATTTCTTAAAGTGATCATGGACTGTCTTTTTTTTTTTTTAACCTAATGGAGAGTTTCTTTCCATAAAATGGATTTGTACAATTGTTGTAGCAGCACAATTAGTACTATTGACCCTGTATTTACCCTTTCCTCTGCATACTGCAATAAAACTCATTAAGAAGGCAAAAAAACTTCACAAATGAACTATTGATCAGGGACACGTTAACTAAAAACCATTCCAGGTGACTACCTTGTGAATCTTATTAGCAAAAATCTGTCTGTCTGTCTGTCTGTCTGTCTGTCTGTCTGTCTGTCTGTCTGTCTGTTTTATATCAGGAGCAATTTACTAATGCTCCAGAGAAACTCACCGAGATGAAAAAGCAATGTGCAGACCAGCAGGACGGAACAGACCACCAGAACCAACTTCATCCTACACCGTATTCACAAAATAAAATATCCCACAGGAAAACAGCACAAGAAAATGCAGTGTTTCTCCAGTGCAAAGCAGACGGAGAGTGATGTGAAACACGGGGCGAGTGGGAAAGTTGTTTTACACACACATTCCTGCCCTGAAAGACAGCATTGACCCTCCAAATTCCTCACACTTCCCTCAACGAGTGCTTTCTGCTCTTAATCTGCCCACGTTTATCCAGCTGGAGAAACAGACGGTGGAAAAGTTATAAGAAAAATAAAATGTTTCCGTTAAACATTTTTAATGCTTTTCTTTTTTCATTTTTTCTTTTCTGCTGACAACCTGCTCTGGTTTAAAGTGTGTGTGCTTTTATAAATTACATTTTGATGACTATTTATGTGCTACTTGGCCAAAAGTTTATGGGACACCTGACATGGTTCTTTCCACAAACTACATGTCGAACTCTTTAACTAGGAGGCATAAAACATGGCAATGCCTCTGTGCACCAAGCCAGGTGCATCAAGATGTGCTTTACATGATTTGAAGTGGAAGATCTCCTGCTAAAGAGATCTGAGCTCAATCCTATTGAACACCACGCATGGCCTGGGAATGCTGACTCTACACAATAACTCCAAGATGTCAAATTTTTAACAATAATATCTAGCAACCTGGGTATGAAGAACTAACCCCTGTATTTAATTCCTGTTCCTATTTTTTTTGTTTTAGTTATTATTGTTTGCTTTAATAAAATAAAATTCTTGCATTCTTGCATCCGCTTCCTAATTGTTTTTTTGACAGTGGCACAGGAAAGTCTTCAAAGTGCATTTGTTTCATTGTTGCTCATTTTCTGCATTTTTCAGCATTCGACCCTGCAATCATCCCGAACCATGAAAAGATTTACCAGGGTCATTTGGATCCCACTTCATGTAGACTTTGGACATTGGACTTATTTTTCACCATTTACAGGCTCTGGCATGGAGAAACTGGTGTTGGATTTGTGGTGATCTCAGATGTTGAGCTTTTTTATGAGTTGTTCTGTAGCTCCTGGTTCATCAACTGACTGTATACGACTCTGGTGCTCATGGTAGTTCTTACTACCATTTTGTATTGTTTCTATTGTTTCTGTTTTGTATTGTTTCTAAGATTTATAATCACACTCTGGATATTATCCAAATGATGATGAGGTTCCCCTTTTTGAGTCTGGTTCCTTTCAAAGTTTCTTCCTCATTCTAACTAAGGAAGATTTTCCTTGCCACAGTCATCATGGCTGCTCATCAGGGATAAATACACACCATTCACTTTAACTATTAAATTCTGTAAAGCTGCTTTGAGACAATGTATGTTGTGAAAAGCGCAATAGAAATAAACTTGACTTGACTTGACATAATGGCAACTTTATGATGGAAATTGTAGATCTTGTTTTATCTCTTTTGCCAATCTCAGATGTTTATCTATTATTATTTATTTCACATTTCTATGAAGGAGGCAATTCATTATATAGATCTGTGCAGTGCATTTGCTATATAATGGGCAAAGAAAGTGCACTGGGGGGGCAGACCTCTGAATCATGTGAGTGGGAATGAACGATGTTCTCACAACTACACTCTGTAGATCTTTTTAATAAATGTGCAAAGACACAGTTTGTTTCAGCAAATCTTTATTTCTTTTCTCACATTGGGACATTTTATACATTTTCTATGATAAACTTCTGAGTAGTAATATGTTATAATTAAGGCACAGCCTTCTCTTTATTTAGGTTTAAATGATTAAAATGGGTTTAGTGAGAACCACCAAGCTGCCACTTTTGGGCCCCTGAGCAAGGCCCTTATCCATCAATTGCTCAGGTGTATAATAAAAGATAAATGTAAATCGCTCTGGATAGGAAAGTCTCCAAAATGCCATTAATTTAAATGTAATAGTTTACCTAAATAATGGTAAACAAATGGATTAATGACTAGATACACACTTAGATTATTATTTTTTGGATAAATATATTTGACTTCATATCAGTTTATAGAGTTATCAGACTGATGATTGTTGACTGTTCAAAATAGGAAACATATTTCTAAAAGCTTATATAAAACTTTATAATAGTTTTACTTTTACTGTATAGTTTTACAAAAACGAATAATTGTTATTAATGTTAAATAATTCAGCAATCAGCAAAAAAGTCAGTGTTATGGTTATCTTTTGGTCGGGTTTTTCTCGGGTAGTTTCTCTACAGTTTCTATGGTACTCAGGTTTCCTAGCAGCCTCTGTTTCTGAACGCTGTTCCTCATGCCGTATCCGAAATAGATCAGGAGTCCTGGAGAGGATGAAAAAACAAATGCAAATGCAAAAAAACTTGAAGAGGTATTGTGTTTCCTCTCAGAAGAGTAACTGCTAACCTCCGTCCATCTCATATTTACCCAAAGCCATCCAGACGGCGTAGCGGATCCAGGTGGCGCCTCCGAGCTGAACCATCAGGTAAATGTTGATAAATGCACTCAACACCGGAAGCAGAGGCAGGAAAGGCACCTGTGGAAAAAGTCACAGTGCACTCTTCAGAAAAACAAAAGATAAACTCTGCTTGAAATACACTGAGGTCCTGCTTGAAAACCAAGGTCCTGAGATACAAAGATCCCAAACAGTGATTACTAATTGCTGTGCATGCAAGAGGACAGATTGTTTGAGCACTTAGTAAAGCTGGCAGCGACCCAAACTATATTTCCCCGCAAACATGGCCGCCAAGGACTCCGGTTCCAGCCTGCCACTGAGATCCCAGCCACCTGGTTAATGTTTACCAGTGGTGGACAGTAACGAAGTAAATGTTATTCATGACTGTACTTAAGTAGCTTTTTCACCAATCTGTTCTTTACTGAAGTATTTCCATTTGGGGAGAATTTGATTTTAACTTCACTACATTTAAAGATCATTAAAAAAATCAGTCAATCCTTTTTAATTATGATTATATGGAATCTTAATTGGTCAAGCACGCAGCATGCCAGGGTCAAGCAAGTGCTCTGTTTTAAACTTGTTTTGATTTCTGCATAGTGGTATCTACTTAATTATGAATATACAGTTCAGCGTCAGTTTAACAGCAAGAACATTTTGAGAGGAATAAATGATGGATGATTGTATGATTTTAGTAGATATAGTAGAAATCAATTAGATTCAATTAGATCAATGGATTTATGTCGTAAGAAAAAGCATTTCTGAGTGTTTACCATAAAGGCTGCTTTGGTGGGATTCTGAGGCTGCCTCCAGATCAGCAGTGTGAAGAGCAGAATGAAGAAGAGGATCACCGACACACACACCAGGCTCCACACCTCCAACATTAGCAGTGATGTGATGGCTTTGGACAGCAGGACGGTCAGGACCACCACCATGACAACTGCAGAAAACGAGATCCATATCATAGCATAACAAATCTTCACAAAAAAAACAGAATACAGCAATTACACTGTGCTGTGATTTTTTTTATTGTGTTGTAACAGATTGAACTGATTTGTGGAATTTTTGGTAAATAATTGAACAGATTCATTGTACATTAAAGACCAGCTTGATTATTTCCAGGGCAATCAGCCTGTCATGTCTGGTGTCTGAAAGTTGTTTTTCGGAGCACTGCAAAAAAAAAAAAAAAAGGAATTCCCATAAACTTGAATGATGTCACATACACTTGTAGACTTGTAGATGTGGTAGTGAATAAAGTACATCATGTCTGCATTTCTGAACTTCTAATCCTCTCATACTATATATA
>MU585527.1:213115-230676 GCA_024362625.1 Silurus asotus
TATATATATATATATGAACCAGACTTGTTTAGGGAGAAAGAATGTTTTAGAAGCAAAATTCAGACACCAAACATGTGAATTATGTGTAAAGCCATTTGCTATTCCGTTACATTAAGGAAACCGCAGTGCACAGTTTGACCCTGAGTTACATATTACAGTCAAGTTATCTTTAAAGAACCTCAGAATTACTCTCACATCAGCACCGGAACTGACTTAATCCTGCTGGGAGCCACATGGAAATTTAATGAGCACTTGCATTTACATTTTATCATCCATAGCACTATTGTTCATCAACTAGAATTCTCTTGTCTAAATGTTTCACCTGTTAATATGCCATTATTTTCTAATAATTCTATCTGTTAATACTACCAATTGTATGTTGTTTGTGTCTGAAAAGGTTTCCTTTGGGTTCACCAGTTTCCTCACACCTCCCAAAACCCCACTTATATGCTAATTCATTACTCTTTATTATCTCTTTGTGCATTCAAATGTCTCTATACATAGTGGCCTGGGATCTGGTACAGGATTTCTGTCTAGTATACATGGTATACCTGGTAACTCTGAATAAAAGAATGACAGTGAGTTGTAAGAATTATCTTATCACACTGAGGCAAATCTGAAATAGCTACAAAAATGGTGTAAATTGTATGCAAGTATGAATGATGGTGTTTCCGGGGCCATACTGATAAGTATGGTGCAGATGTTGACAGTGTTGGACGTTTCCTTGTTTGGGTGCGACGGAGGTTTCAAAAATCCGAACTTTGTCTTTGAAGTGAATCTAATTTCGTTCTCTTCAGACTGATTCTCACGGTACCTAAAGGGAAAAAGAATTGGGTGAGTAAACAAACAAAACAAACATTAAGAAGACAAAATAAAAAACACCTGCTGATTCACAAAAATGGAACACTAACCTCAGTATCAGAATGCAAATGGCCACGAGCGTGTAGGCGAACAGGGTCCCGATCGACATCATATCCACCAGCGCCTTCAGGTCGAATAAGAGCGCCATTATAGCTGAGAATAAAGCGGAGCACATGGTTCGTTTTTATTCTCTTTGTTGGACTTTTTGTGTGTACTGAAGTCCTTTAAGCAGCTGCTAAGAAAGGTCAGTACAGTCACATGCTATTTCAGAGTGAGAAAAGCCACTCACACCTACACACACACACACACACACACACACACACACACACACACACACACACACTCTCTCCACAGAGAAAAAAATATATTATAAAAACACACACACACACACACACACACACACACACACACACACAGTCTCTCTTCACAGAAAGAAAAATATATTATAATAAATGGCCTTCCAGGACACAAAAGTTGTGTTTTTGTCTCACACATTGGAGTACCAGTATTTATCACAGCTGTTGGACAAGTGAGGTCAAGTCAAGTCAAGTAAAACCAAGTCAAATGGCTTTTACAGTAAGTTCAGCGATAGACTGAACTGTACACAGTAAAACAAAACAACGTCCCTCCAGAACCAAGGTGCCACATGAGACAATATAAATGAACCCATGATAAGTAGAACAAACAGACGTGTACACAGGACTAAAAAAAGCGCACATGTGCACAGCAAATAACTTTGTTTCTTTTTCCTTACCTGCCACTGAGCCGGAGCTGAGGGTGGCCATGGCAGGGCTTTTTCTCGAGCTGACCTTACAGAGCACTTTGAAGAGCAGGCCGTCTCTCGCCATGGCGAAAATCACTCGAGGCATTGGGAACATGGATCCCAGCAGGCTAAGTATACACCGAGTTGTTATTACACCAATAAACAAACAACAAAAGATTTAGGAGTGATTGCACATGATTCATGAACCTGGTAGAAAGTGCACACAGGGATCCAACGGCTACGACGTACTTGGCGGCGGCCCAGCCAATGTACGTGAAGGCGACCGGCAGAGGGCTGTGGATGTTCAGCAGGTAGTAGGGCATCATCAGCGTGAGAGCGGCGGAAACACCGAAATAAGCCAGGAAACAGATGAGTAGGGCGAAGACGATCCCCAGAGGGATGGACTTCTGAGGGTTTTTCACCTCCTCACCTGCAAAAACACACCATTTATTTACAAAGCTTATTTATACAATAGTAAATAAAAGCAACACAACTTTCCAATCCAGGAATGTGTTTCCCAATTCCTGACCATACGATTCCTATGTCTGTTTTGAACATCCCATTCCACATTTAGTTCCTGTTTGCTGTTATATTATCCTCCACTCTTCTGGAAAGATGATCCAGTGAATTTTGTGAAGATTCATTCAGCCACAAGGGTGTTAGTAATGTCAGGTACTGATGAAGGTGGGGTAGGGAAACCTGGGGTGCAGTCAGTGTTCACATTAATGTCAAAATAGGGTTAAAGTTACATTAAGATTTGGCAGATACCCTTATCCAGGGCGACTTACACTTAAGCAGTTGAGGGTTAAGGGCCTTGCTCAAGGGTCAAGCAGTGGAAGCTTGGTGGTGCTGGAATTTAAAGTCTTTTCATGTCAAAGTCCATTGTCTTAACCACTGAGCTACCACCTGTTACAATTTAGAGTGCTATAGCAGGAGATCTTCCACTACAACCCACAAGCACATCCTTATGGAGCTGTATTTGTGCACTGCGGATTTTGTAATGTTGGAAAAGGTTTGGGTCTCCTTGTTCAAGTGAAGAGAAAAATGCTGAGGATGGAGCCGCCAGGCAGGTGGAAAAGAGGTAGCTTAAGCAGGAGGTTTATAAATGTGGTGAGGAAAGAAAAGCAGGTGGTTGTTTTGAAAGAGGCAGATATAGAGTACAGAGTGGTATAGAAATGGATCGTGTTTAAAAAGTTCAAATGAAGGGAAAACTATTTCTGCCGCATTCAAAGGCATACTTTATAAAAGGGATGAACTACTTATGGCTGGAGAAGTCAGATGCCCCAATACTAGTGTATTAGGTATTGGTGCTTGGACCCCTGCTTATACAAAAAAAGAAAAAGAAAATACTGCCAAATCATAATAACAGGCTTTGAGTTTTAGATGTTATTATATCCCATCATTAAAATGCAACTATAATTGGATTAAAAAAGTTAGATTTTCTGCCCCCTTGTACCTTAAATTAAATTAAATTAAATTAAATTAAATTAAATTAAATTAAAATTTTCCTAGCTTTTTTTTTTACTTTTTAATTGAAATTCCCTTTCATGCCCTGTTTTACCTTTTCTTACTTTTCTTTTCTTTTCTTTTCTTTTTTTTTTTACATATAATGTATTAGGTCTAAGGCTACATTAAACTAATTCGGGTAAATTTGTAAACGACATTTTTGTCTAAAAAAACTCTAAAAAAGTGCTCATCTACACTAAAATGTCTGAGACTGCTTACTCTGCTTGAGCGAATGTAAGATGCTTAGATCATCATTTTATTTATTTACTTTTAGTTAATAATTACTATTAGTGTGGACATGGCCTAAAATAACTGGAGCTTGGACTAAAAAAACTGGAAAATCTTATTAAGTATGACCTGTACATTTCACAGCATAAAAATGCAACTAGAAATGCATATAAAAAGTATGATTTCTTCCCAGGGGTAATTGTATCATATCCATCCAGATTTAATTTTATTATACTATAAAATGGTTATCCCTTACATCTACTACTACTATTATTATTATTATTATTATTATTATTATTATTATTATTATTATTATTATTATTATTATTCAGCTGAGTAAACAGGGACACCTTTGTGACCCTTTCTTCGACTTTAACACGACACTCACGTACACACATCGTATTAAATTACCCGTAGTCGCAATGCAGTCAAACCCTACGAATGCATAGAAACAAGTCGCAGCTCCAGCCAGTGTTCCCTGAAAGCCAAAGGGGAAAAATCCTCCATGGCCGAATTGGGAAGTGACGTTCATCGTAGACGTCAGGTTTCTGTAAAGACAGTATTTCAGATGTGTGTATAGTTTATTTTCTTGACACTTTTTACTAAGAAGTTGATAAGGCTTACTCGAGTTTTGCCGTCTCATTTAGCAGCATCTCCTCGCTGATGTACCAGTTTTCCAGTTTCCCCTTGATGAAGCCACTGATGATGACGAACACCAGCACCATGATGTTAACGCTCGTGAAGATCTTGTTGACCGTCGTCGATTCTTTCACACCGAATGCGAGAAGACCTGCAACAGAGAAGATTTTCAGCACCTCAGGTAAATGAGGTAACCAGAATGAGGTGACATTAGCTTTCAGTACCTGCAAGAAGCAAAATGAGGCCAGCTGCAAAGAAATCTGGGTAAGGAGCCAGGCCAGGCAGACCCATGGCTACGTGTTTGCTGAAGTAATTCGACATCACATTCCCAATCATGTCATCAAACGTGCCACTCCAGGCACGGGCCACGCTGGAGGCTCCTACGTCCAGAAAAGGAAAATCCAGTCACTCATTTTATCTTTTTTTTTTTTATAATGAGTCCAACAATGATGTGATTTGGACAAAAGTCCTAATAGTTCAAACTGAAGTTAATAAGAAACTTAGATGTTTGACTCCTGAGGTAAACATTTAACTCAGCGGATGCAATTAAACAAATATAAACTAGTATTAATACACTGAATACGTAAGTGCAGCTTGAAGGTAAATTTTAACTTCCATTTTTTGGGAACTTTTATCTTTGCCAATTCTTTGTACATTTTATCATTTTTACATAGTGTTTGTACTTTTTAATTTTTTTGTGTACTCTATATTTTATTTTCTATATAAGAAAATGTTTAGTTTTTGAAATTGCATGCATTTCTGCTTCATTTTACAACAAAAAAATATTAAAATTTTTTATCTTATAGTTAAATAAATCTTTTATTTAACTGAATTCAATTAATTGTATTTTTTTAAATAAAAAAAAACAGTTTGACCCAAAAAGCAGACAAATTGAGCAATATATATATAATATGTATAATATGTAAAAAAACAATGAATAACTTAATAATAATTTACTGACTTTTTATTAAACCATTACTACTTTTCTTAGCAAAAATTTTATTTATTGTTTTATCTGTTTAAATGTAAAAAAAAAATGGAAAAACATTTGTTTGTAATGTAATTCTTCCATTATTTTATACTCACTTGTAATTTTAATGCAGCTCTGTTCTTTCAAACAGCTAAATTTTTTCCTTAAAATTTTTTATTTTAAAGTTAAAAATTCCTCACCTATGACATAGGAGAGCAACAGGTTCCACCCGGTGATGAAAGCCCACACCTCCCCTACGGTCACATAGCTGTAGAGGTAGGCCGATCCAGTCTTGGGCACCCGAGCGCCAAACTCAGCATAGCAGAGTCCGGCAAAGACGGAGGCCACAGCAGCAATTAGAAAGGAGATAATGATACTGGGGCCAGCAAGAGATCTAGCCACCTCACCCGAGAGCACATAGACGCCGGCACCAAGTGTGCTGCCCACGCCAAGAGCCACCAGATCTATTGTGCTGAGACACCGGTTAAACGTGGACATTTCACCTTCGGGCTCTAGGGGTTTCCTGCGAGACAGACCCCTCAGGAACGAGCCAACCTTTTGGCAGGACATGATCTTCTTCTACAGAGGGAGACAGAGATCTGTGTGTGTGTGTGTGTGTGTGTCACACAAACATTTATAGCATTGCTTTTTATCTTTTAAACCATATCTGAGAAAACGCTTGAGAGCAAGTTATATAATTGGGATGCAATGTAGGAAACAGAAAGTACTGGCTGTAATAAATGAAAAATAAAACACAAATACAATGCCCTGAAGAACCCTTAAAACTATTTCACATGTGGAGTTTGTTGGGATTAAGCATGTGAAGCATGCTGGCGGTAGCATCAGTGTGCTTTTAATTAGCGGAGACTAGGGAACCGGGGTCAGGGTTGAGGAGAACAAAGAAGGGCAACAACCTTAAATGCATGGCTTTGGCTACACTAGAGTGGTTTAAAGTGCTAGGTAGATGGTAGATTCCTGGGCAAGGCCCTTAACCCCATAGCTGCTTACTTGTATGAATTAGATAAATGTAAGTTGCTCTGGATAAGGGCCATTACTGTAAATATAAACGCTTCAGACCTCAACAGATGACCAGGCGATTAGTCTAAAAAGAGAAAATGAGTTAATTTGAACATGAGGGAGCATGTAATAATGTGCTAACATGCTAACACACCTTATATGTTTTTAACCTAACCTTTAAACCTAACCTTTCTTTCTCTTTCTTTCTTTTGTATCACTGTATATACAAAACATAAAATAGCTTGTTTTTTTTTTTTTATTAACGCAGATTATCATTAATAACTATTTATTTATAATAAAAATTAGTGAACAGTTCACGTTTTAAATAAAATGCCTGCTTGATTAAATAATATATAAAACAATATTTTATCATGTTATAAACAATGAAATATAACAGATCGAATTTATGCAATACACTTTTTTTACTATATTGATTATATCAGCTCAAATTGAATGGATGAATTAAAATTAAATAAATAAAAATAATATTTAGTTTACATTTGTTAGACCGCATTTGGGTAATATGGGTGTGTGTGTGTGTGTGTGTGTGTGTGTGTGTGTGTGTGTGTGTGTGTGTATATAATAATGAGTCACGTTATGTTCTCAATGTGCATTTGCAATGACGTAAGATAAACATAAATGCATAAGGGTATGTAAACCAAACCAAAGTGGTAAAAACCACCAAAATCCAGTTGCATATCTGTGGGAAGATTAAAATTTTCATCATCGCTTCAATGCTCTAATCAATGTGTGTTTGAGTGACGGTACCAAGATGATCAGGCAGAGACATCGGTTTCAGGAGATTTTGCAGCAGCATTAGTATATACATTTATGGCATTTACAATGATCTTGTATCCAGAACAAATTTAAAACAGTTTATCCAACTGAGAAGGTAAGAGTTACTGGCCTTCCTGCATTTCCACTAGGGATTTGAATTTAGGACGTTTCAATCTGAAGTCTTTTGCAGGACATCAGACCATATGATTCACATGTGCAATTTGAATCTACCATTCCACAATCACTCTTCTGGGAAGATGTTCCTCTAGACTTTGGAGTGTGGAGATTTGTGGAGATTGTGGAGAGTAAAGTCAGGTACTAATGTAGGTGAGATGAAGAGGCCTGGGATGCAGTCAGCATTCACATTAATCTTAATGGTGTTCAATAATGGGGTTTATAGGGCTATAGCAGGCCAACATCTCACAATTTTCCATTCTAACCAATTTAAAGCATATGTTCATGGAGCTGGCTTTGTGCACTGCAGCACCGGTCGTCCTGGAACAAGTTCAGGTCTCCTAGTTCAAATGAAGGGAAAATTGAATTCTCCAGCATCCAAAGGCATCATATACAAGTGTATACCTCCAAGTATGTTGTAACAGCTTGAAGAAGACCACACCATTTTTGCCTATATAGTTCATTAAGTTGACTTTGGTGCTTGGATCTTTTATAAAACACTCCCTGAATATCTGGCAACTCACAATTAACATAGTTCGATCAAATGTTTTTACTCTTTTTTGATGAGATATAAAATAATTCAAAAATGATCACATTCATGCATTGAATAAGAAAAAAAAACATTACAAAAGAATGAAAAAAGAAAGATAGGATCTCCTGCATCATTTCTTACCTGTGTGTAATTTTCTTCTCAGGCTGGAGTGACTACGAGAAAGACAAACGACAGATCGAGGCATTTTTAAGACGTGGGTCGTGGCATTTAACTCCACCCATGGCATATTGTTTAATCTTGTTTGTGTGATATGAGATAGTTAATGCCATGGGGGCGGAGCTTATAATCACACCTGAGTTAATGAAAAACCCCATTAATGTCATGTTGTAATGAAATAAACATGATTGAATGAACAGCGCACTCACGATGTGGCAGGGGGCTCACGCTCTTGCTGGAACTAGGGGTCATGCCGCCTGCTACAGAGCAGAACCATGTGTGTTATTACTGCACATGCTGATACAGGGGTAAGATTAAATACAGAGTGTCTGTTGTGCCCAGCTTAGAGTGGTACTGCTGCACAGGTTCTGCTCGCCTGGGCAAGAGACGGATAAGTTACAGAAAAAAGTAAATATGCTTCCTGATAGGCAGTGTTTATTCAGCATTACACTGCTCCTGAGACGTCCTCTTAATGCTCTCACTGTGGGATTATTACACTTCTTATCTGGACACGAGGAAGAGCGACATGCACACACACACACACACACACACACACACACACACACACACACACACACACACATACACACACACACACACACAAACACACACACACACATATACAAAAACATACATCCACATACATCCACACACACACACACACACACACATACATCCACACACATCCACACAAACACACACACACACACACACACACACACACACACACACACACACACACACACACATACACACGTTCTTTCTTTCTTTCTTTCTTTCTTTCTTTCTTTCTTTCTTTCTTTCTTCCTTTTTTTCTTTCTTTCTTTCTTTCTTTTTTTTCTTTGCCAGGGTTGAGGTCAGAGCTCTGTAGCAGGAGATCTTCCACTCCAACCCCTTATAAAGCAGATTTTTAAAACCCTGGCTTTGAGCACATGAGCATGATCACTGCGGAACAGGTTCGGCTGAGGCTCATTTAAATTAAAGAATAACTTTTTATATCAGTTAGTCATCAACATGCTTGAGGTAAATGTTTGAATTCCTGATGTTCCTCACACATCTGTATGCGCAAAGTCTTTAGCTAGCTTCAGTGCTTCTGATCCAGATTTACTGGTTGCATAGCAACAGTGATATTGTAAAAGTTTACTTTTTTTTGCCCGTTGATGACATCATAAAAACTGTTAGACCAGGGGACCAATCAGCAGCTTCTCTTTAACTCACACAGGAGAGACACTCATCTCTCTTAAAGAAAGAAAGAAAGAAGGAAAGAAAGAAAGAAAGAAAGAAAGAAAGAAAGAAAGAAAGAAAGAAAGAAAGAAAGAAAGAAAGTAGGAACAGACAAAGAAGAATAATAGAAAGAGATAAAACATATTTTTCGGTAGTTTTTTGTTTTGTTGAACAGAAGCTCTGGTCCTTTAATAGTCAGTGTGGACTGTATGGTGGTGCTCAGGGTAAACAATAGTCCACATTGTCAGTGAGCACTTTGGACTGGAGTGGAGTTTGTGGCTGAGGGACACAGAGACCAGCTCCATGTCTTGGCTGCTATCCTGTGAACAATGCAGCCTGAGGAACAAAGCTGCTTTCAGAAGTAATTCAGCAGCAGCAGCAGCAGCAACAGCAGCAGAAGCAGAAGCAGAAGCCCTGCACACTGTGACTGAGCTCCCCAGTGTTCCATTAAACCCTTCCTAATCCTCTGTGGAATCTGCTCCGGCATCCTCGCACAACACAACCTGGCTACAGACCCACAACAGCCCCACAACACAATCTACACAACTAACAAGTCCCACAAAAAAACAACACAATCAACAAAAACAAGACAACCAACACATCTAACTCAAACAACACATTAAACACAAACAACACAATCAACACAATCAACA
Organism: Silurus asotus; assembly: GCA_024362625.1. NCBI lineage: Eukaryota > Metazoa > Chordata > Actinopteri > Siluriformes > Siluridae > Silurus > Silurus asotus. Next base: position 222,637 of record MU585527.1, read on the forward strand.
CAATCAACACAACCAACACATCCAACACAAGCAACACAAAACCTAACCCAATCAACTTAACCTCACAAGCAACACAATCAATGCAACCTCACAACCAACACAATCAACACAACCAACACAATTACCACGACCAACACAATCAACACAATCAACAAAATCAGCACAACCTCTCAACCAACACATAAAAACACAATCAACACAACTAACACAACCAACATGTCCAACACAATCAACACAACCAACACAATCAACACAACTTTACAACCAACACAAACTAACAACCAACACAACATCACAATCAATGCAACCTTACAACCAACACAAACTCACAACCAACACATTTGACGCAAACTCACAAGCAACGCAACCTTACAACCAACACAACCTCATTACTAACACAACCTCACAACTGACACAACCTTACAACCAACACAGCTAACACAATCAACACTATCAACTCAACCTCACAACCAATACGTCCAACTCAATCAACACAACCTCACAACCAACACAATCAACACAACTGATACAACCTCACAACCAACACATCCAACACAACCAACACAATTGATGCAAGCTCACAACCAATGCAACCTTACAACCAACACAACCTCACAACCAACACAATTCACAACCAACAACACTAACTTACAACCTTAAAACCAACACAACCAACATAACTAACAAAACCTCACAACCACACAACCAACACAACCTTACAACAGACACAATCTCACAACAAAAACAAACTTACAACAACCAGAAACTCTTACATCCCTGCTCTGATACACAAAACCACCCACAACTGTAGAATTTACACACGCACTAGATTTTTATTTGTATTCTTTATTTTATTATGTGATAAAGCGTAACACAACAAAGGAATTTCTGCGCATTTAAGTGCATGTCAGATTCAATGGTCACATAAATAAAATAAAAAAATAATAATAAAAAAATGTTATTAAGAAAGAATAAAATAGTATTAAAAAAAATAACAATGTGTAAAAAAATTTAAAATAAAATAATTTGTTAAAAAATATTTTAGATTAGATTTTAGATTAGATTAGATTCAACATTATCTTATATTATTAATATTGAATTTAAATATTTAATAAATATAAATATATAATAAACTATATTTTAAAGAATGTAAATAAAGGCATAAATTGCTTGCAAAAAAATCAAAAACAAAGAAATAAATCACAATTTTAATAATAAATAAATCAATAAATACAATTATGCAATTTTGTTTATTTACATATAATTAAAAAAGGAACATTTGTAAATACTAATGCATCCTGAAATAAAAGAATCATATTTATTTTATTCGAATGAAAAACTATGAAAGAATTATAAATTATTATTAATATTATTTTTTTTATAAAAAAGTAATTTTTTTGCAGAAACAAGCATGAACATGATAATGCAACATACTGCTGTATGTAACCTGTGTATAATTACACCTGCAGAAATAATGAATTGTGCGAAAGTGTGAAATGCAATAATTTTTTTTTTTCATTCGTTAAAAAATGACATGTAAATAAATAAAATACCATTTTCTTACAGCTATTTGCAAAAGCAAAAATTAAAAATATATTTTTTACCTTCTTTTTTCAAGGTCTGGTGCTTTGAGGATCGGTTCTGTTTACTCTCCTGATGGAAAATGATTTCTTTTTCTGTGCACATTAAATACAAGTGTGGTCTGTTTGTACCTCCCACTCCGCAGAATCATGGAGGAAAAAAAGACTTTTCTTTCTGCACTTTATTCATAAAGCGACCATTCTTAGCTCAGTTCTGTGAGATCGGACGTGAAACCGGAGAGAGAGAGATGTGTTGGATATGAAGGCTACACTTGTGGTGCTTTTTTGTCACGTGACATGACTTTATTATGGGATTATGGAAAGTCTTACATAATTGAAATGGTATGAGAGATTTAAATTAAAAAAAAGTTTACTACAAACACAGTGACTCTCCTGAACACTAGGGAGCAGAAGAGAGAAACATCATGTATGAAATTGAACTGTAGACAATTCTATTATCTTCTGAGTCGTAATGAAAACTGGTCTGTTATGTTTTTTGAGAGACACGTGCACGTTCCTTTTATTTCTATGCAACACACTGTGTAATGTAACAGTAAGAAGATGTACTTTAACCAAACAAGTATATAAATGTCAACTTTATAAAAACTGCTTTACACTCGTAGATCCAGAAAATTATTTTCTCCAAACAATCAGCTGAAATAAAGAAAGATAGAACAAATGAACAAAAAAAGATAAGAAACAAAGAAAGAAAGAAAGAAAGAAAGAAAGAACAAATGAACAAAAGAAGAAAATAAAAAAATAAAGAAAGAAAGAAAGAAAGAAAGAAAGAAAAAAGAAAGAAAGAAAGAAAGAATAAACAAGAGAAAAAACAAAAGAACGAAAGAAATAACAAAAAAGAACGAAAGAAATAACGAACAAACGAAAGAAAGAAAAAACGCACAGAAAGAAAGAAAGAAGAATAACAGAAACTAACAGAAGAAAATAAAGAAAAAAAGATTGCAAAGTATATCTGGTAGTGATTTAAGTGAGGAGGTGTGGAGGTGAGAAGATGAGAAGGTAAGGAGTTAAGTAGGTGAGAAGGTAAGAAGGTGAGAAGGTGAGGAGGTAAGAAGGTGAGAAGGTAAGGAGTTGAGGAGGTGAGGAGGTGAGGAGGTGAGAAGGTGAGAAGGTGAGAAGGTGAGGTGAGAAGGTGAGGAGGTGAGAAGGTGAGAAGGTGAGGTGAGAAGGTGAGGAGGTGAGAAGGTGAGGAGGTGAGAAGGTAAGGAGGTAAGAAGGTGGAGAGGTAAGAGGGTGAGGTGAGAAGGTGAGAAGATGAGGAGGTAATAAGGTGAGGTGAGGTGGTGAAGAGGTGAGAAGGTGAGGAGGTGAGGAGGTGAGAAAGCGAGGAGGTGAGAAAATGAGGTGAGGAGGTGAGAAGGTGAGAAGGTGAGGAGGTGAGGAGGTGAGAAGGTGAGAAGGTAAGAAGGTGAGAAGGTAAGGAGTTGAGTAGGTGAGAAGGTAAGGAGGTGAGAAGGTGAGAAGGTAAGGAGTTGAGTAGGTGAGAAGGTAAGAAGATTAGAAGGTGAGATGGTAAGGAGTTGAGTAGGTGAGGAGGTGAGGAGGTAAGGAGTTGAGTCGGTGAGGAGGTGAGGAGGTGAGAAGGTAAGGAGTTGAGTAGGTGAGGAGGTGAGGAGGTGAGAAGGTGAGGGGGTGAGAAGGTGAGAAGGTGAGAAAATTAGGTAAAGAGGTGAGAAGGTAAGAAGGTGAGGAGGTGAGAAAGTGAGGAGGTGAGAAAATGAGGTGAGGAGGTAAGAAGGTGAGGTGAGGAGGTGAGAAGGTGAGAGGTGAGGAGGTGAGAAGCTAAGAAGGTGAAGAGGTGAGAAAGTGAGGAGGTGAGAAAATGAGGTGAGGAGGTGAGAAGGTGAGAAGGTGAGAAGGTAAGGAGTTGAGTAAGTGAGAAGGTAAGAAGATGAGGAGGTGAGAAGGTAAGAAGGTGAGGAGGTGAGAAAGTGAGGAGGTGAGAAAATGAGGTGAGGAGGTGAGAAGGTGAGAAGGTGAGAAGGTAAGGAGTTGAGTAGGTGAGAAGGTAAGAAGATGAGAAGGTGAGACGGTAAGGAGTTGAGTAGGTAAGGAGGTGAGGAGGTAAGAAGGTGAGGAGGTGAGAAGGTAAGGAGTTGAGGAGGTGAGGAGGTGAGGAGGTGAGGAGGTGAGAAGTTGAGGAGGTGAAAAGGTAAGGAGTTTAGTAAGTGAGGAGGTGAGGAGGTAAAAAGGTGAAAAGGTAAGGAGTTGAGTAGGTGAGGACGTGAAAAGGTGAGGAGGTAAGAAGGTAAGAAGTTGAGTAGGTGAGGAGGTGAGGAGGTGAGCAGGCCAGGAGGTGAGAGGGTAAGGAGTTAAATAGGTGAGGAGGTGTGGAGGTAAGAAGGTAAAGAGTTGAGTAGGTAAGGAGATGAGGTGAGGTAAGAAGGTGAGGTGAAGAGGTGAGAAGGTGAGGTAAGAAGGTGAGGAGGTGAGAAGGTGAGAGGGTGAGAAGGTGAGAGGGTAAGGTGAGGAGGTTAGAAGGTAAGGAGGTAAGAAGGTGAAGAGGTAAGAGGGTGAGGTAAAAAGGTGAGAAGGTGAGGAGGTAATAAGGTGAGGTGAGAATGTGAGGAGGTGAGGAGGTGAAGAGGTGAGGAGGTGAGAAGGTGAGGAGGTAAGAAAGTGAGGAGGTGAGAAGGTGAGGAGGTGAGAAGGTAAGAAGGTGAGAAGGTAAGGAGTTGAGTAGGTGAGAAGGTGAGAAGGTGAGAAGGTGAAAGGGTAAGGTGAGGAGGTGAGAAGGTATGGAGGTAAGAAGGTGAGGAGGTAAAAGGGTGAGGTAAGGAGGTAAGAAGGTGAGGTGAGAAGGTGAAAAGGTAAGGAGGTGAGTAGGTGAGAAGGTGAGGAGGTAAGAATGTGAGGTGAAAAGGTGAGATGGTGAGGTGAAAAGGTGAGGGGGTGAGAAGGTGAGAAGGTAAGGAGGTGAGAGGGTGAGAGGGTAAGGTGAGAAGGTGAGAAGGTAAGGAGGTGAGAAGGTAAGGAGGTAAGAGGGTGAGGTTAGAAGGTGAGGTGGTGAGAAGGTGAGGTGAGAAGGTAAGGAGGTGAGAAGGTGAGGTGAGGAGGTGAAGAGGTGAGAAGGTGAGAAGGTGAGGAGGTAAGAGGGTGAGGTGAGAAGGTGAGGAGGTGAGAAAGTGAGGAGGTGGGGAGGTGAAGAGGTGAGAAGGTGAGGAGGTGAGAAAATGAGGTGAGGAGGTGAGAAGGGGAGGAGGTGAGGAGGAAAGAATTTGAGGAGGTGAGAAGGTGAGGAGGTAAGAAGGTCTGGGATGCAGTGAGCATTCACATTAATCCAAAAGGTGTTCAATAGGGTTTGAGCTCTATAGCAGGAGATCTTCCACTTCAACCCATGTACAGTAGATCTTCATGGAGCTGCTTTGTGTCATGCTGGAACAGGTTTGGATCTCCTAGATCAAGGGAAGGAAAAATTTCATGCCACAGCATTAAAGGACCTCCTGTACAATTGTGTGTTCAACTTTGTGATAAGAATTTGAGGAGGAACCACATATGGGTGTGAAGGTCAGGTGTCCCAGTACTTTTGACCTAACGGTGTGTATTAAGTTTATATTTCTATTTTATATAACAGACATCGCCGCATGTTACACTGTGTAGGTCGTGTATGTGATAAACAGCATTCGGATTTGAATTTAAGGAAGGAAGAAGACTGAAGCATGTGAGATGTGGGAGTTGGAGTTCATGGCGGCCATGTTTGTAGGCCATGTTTTTTTTTTTTTTTTTACCATTCTACATTTTTTTAGAATTTTTAATCAGATGGTTCATTTTTTTTTTACCATTCTACATTTTATTAGAATTTTTAATCAGATGGTTCATGGAGCAATTTTTACAAAATGTAATTTAAATGTAGAAGAAAAACTAGTGTGTGTGTGTGTGTGTGTGTGTGTGTGTATGTGTGTGTGTGTGTGTGTGTGTGTGTGCGTGTGTGTGTGTGTGTATGTGTGTGTGTGTGTGTGTAAGAGAGCGTAAGTACTGTGAGTTCCTGACAAAACTCAGACCACCTTATGGGGAAATTGAGATTATGGTAGTGTGGGTGTTTCAAGTATGAGCTGGCTCTGTGTGTATGTGTGTGTATGTGTGTGTGTGTGTGTGTGTGTGTGTGTGTGTGTGTGTGTGTGTGTGTGTGTGTGTGTGTGTGTGTGTGTGCTGATCCAAATTCCTTGGCGTATTACAGGAATGGCCCTGTGCTCTTACAGAAATAGCTCGGTCAGGGCTCAACACATGAACCGCTGCTGTGTTTTACACTCTCAGCTAAATCTCTCTCTCTCACACACATACACACACACACACACACACACACACACACACACACACACACACACACACATACACACACATGACTGTTAATCCTCTATGTAATTACCTACAAATTCAACCTTATACCACTCTTGTCACATCCAAAAGTATTGGTTCTACTGACACCTTTTCCAGCCATCTGTGGTTTCTCCCTAAAATGTTACCTTGAGTCACACAATTGTATAGAAGGATGCTGAAAAATGATATTTTCCTACTAGTTCCAGCATGACAATGCCCCTGTGATTACATGGGTTGAAGAGGATGTTTTTAAGAACTTTGAGGATGGATTTAGACTGTAGTTAAAAATCAACAGTCCGCCTTAATGTCTCAGGACCACAAGGTACATGAACAATTTTGCATTTAGGTGTCTTATCACTGCACACCTTCTAACGATGATGTAACTGTAATAAATGAACATTCAGTGTCGAGAATGAGGTTGGGTTCCCTTTTTGAGGTTGGTTCCTCTCAGGGTTTCTTTCTCATGCCATCACAGGGAGGCTTTTTGCCACAAAACTGAATTGAATGAAATATCATCTAACCATTAGATTTTTTTTACCTGTTATTTGTTGGTAAGACAAGATATTTTGCCATTTTGGGATATTGTTGTTACTTCTCCTTCTTCATCTACTACTTTTGGCTTCTCCTATTAGTGGTCGTCACAGCGGATCATCAGTCTCCATACTCCCCCTGTCCTCTACTTCTGCCTCTTTCCAACAAATCACCTTCATGTCTTCCTTCATCACATCTATAAACCTCATCTTTGGCCTTCCCCTTTGTCTCCCTCCTGGTGGCTCCATCCTCAGCGTTCTCCTACTGATATACCCCATGTCCCTCCTCTGCACATGTCCAAACCATCTCAATCTCGCCTCCCTCACCATGTCTCCAAAACATCATACATACGCTGTCCCTCTAATAAACTCATTTCTAATCCTGTCCATCGTCGTCACTCCCTTCTTCAGCTCTGCTTCCTCCAGCTTCACCTCCTGTCTTTTACTCAATGCCACTGTCTCCTTCCATACAACATCTCAGGTCTCACCACAGTCCTATAAATTTTCCCATTCATTCTTGCAGATACTCTTCTATCATAAATCACTCCTGCTATCACTCTTCTCCACCCACTCCACCCTGCCTGCACTCGTTTCTTCTTACTACACCATTACATTGTTGACCGCAGGTACCTGAACTCCTCCACCTTTACCACTTCTTCTCCCTGCAACCGCACCCCTCCACTGCCCTCTCTCTCAATTATGCACATGTACTTTGTCTTACTTCTACTGACTTTCATTCCCCTTCTTTCCTGCACGTACCTCCACCTCTTCAGGCTCTTCTCAACCTGCTCTCTACTCTCACCACAAATCACAATATGATCCGCAAACATCATAGTCAAACCTAATTATAATCAAACCTCACCCTAGTCCACAGAGACTTCTGTCTGACCTCGTTCGTCAACCTGTCCATCATCACTGCAAACATGAAAGAACTTAAAGCCGATCCTTGATGCAGTCCAACCTCCACCTTAAACAAGTCTGTTGTTCCTACTGCACATTTCACTGCTGTCTCACTTCTTCATGTCTTCATACATGTCCTGCACCACCCTCACATACTTCTCTGCCGTACCAGATTTCCTCATACAATACCACAACTTCTCTCTCCACCCTGTCTTACGCTTTCTCTAAATCCACAAACACTTCTTCTCCATTCCTCAGGCATCCTTCCACCTTTCAGAATCTGGTTGAACAATCTGGTTAAAAACTCCACTAAATCTCTCCTGAACATCTCCACACTTCTACTGGCATGTCATCTGGTCTAACCAACTTTCCACTCTTCATCCTCTTAATCGCTGCTTTCATTTCCTCCTTACTAAATCCTATCCACTTCCTGCTTCACCATCTCCATACCATCCAACCTTCTTTCTCTCATTATCCTCGTTCACATCCTTCCTAGCTCTGTCCCTCTGCCTGGCCAATTACTACAAATCCCTTTTTGTCCAAATTTTCATATTGGGATATTATTATTATTATTATTATTATTATTATTATTATTATTATTATTATTATTAGTAGTAGTAGTAGTAGTAGTCATTTTTATTATATATTTTTTTCATTAATGGTGTAAATGATGGAAAGAGTCACTGGGATTAATG
>MU585527.1:231874-234374 GCA_024362625.1 Silurus asotus
CTCTCTCTCTCTTTCTCTCTCTCTCTCTCTCTCTCTCTCTCTCTCTCTCTCTCTCTGTGTCTATTTTTGGACATGGCTTTCAACTCAATGTCTTTATATATATATCTATATATCTAAAGTTCCTGTGTTCCTGCTGCACTCAGTGTTTGTCTGTCTATAGATAGATAGATAGATAGATAGATAGATAGATAGATAGATAGATAGATAGATAGATAGACAGATAGATAGATAGAAAGATAGAACGATAGAAAGATATGGAGATAAAGCAGTATGTACAGTAGAAACTACAATGTACAGATCTGATATCTAATCTACTCTTTATATACTGTCTTATTATATATATATATATATATATATATATCATGCTTCCATGGTTGGGAGACAAAAACCACACTGTGTGATCTCTAAGGGAGTGTGTGTGTGTGTGTGTGTGTGTGTGTGTGTGTGTGTGTGTGTGTATCCTGTGGAAAACGTGGCTCTGCATTAAAACCGCCCGGCCCACCTCCAATTGACATTTTCCAGGGTGGAGACGAGGCCAGACACCAGGGTTTTGGGGGTTTCTGTACACTGTATACTGAGTGAGTGAATGTAAATGGGACGATTAAACACACTCCCCGGGTTTAAGCGTGCAGCTTCTCATTTCACTTTGCTGTTCAAATACCTTATGACTGAGTCATAAATGAGCCTTGATGTACTCCAGCTGTACCCTGGCTGTTCTAAGTGGGAAGTCCAGGCTCAGAATGAAAAAGCACACAGTTTACCGCTTGTGCAGAACAGAGCTGGGACGTGGAAGTCGGAAGCTGTTTGGATAAGTGAAGAAATCAAAACCAGATCGTTCATCCTTCTGATGTTCAGAATCTTGTGCTACTTCTAATGTGGATTATGACACACTGGGATTTTCTGTAATCTATAAAACACCTGTGTGCCTGCTCCAAATATTCATATCTCTATTTGGATTTAAATGTGAATGGGCGTGGCCTAAACCAGAAGTAACACCTAAACACTATATTAGTGATCCTATCGTGGTTACTGTGGATCGAATTTTGGAAAAAAAATGTATGAACAAACAAAGAAAGAAACTTTTTGTTAATTCCAACATTGAAGTCGAATTAGAGTGCAGATATGAGGATTCAGAAAATCAAATAGCTACAGATTACTGTGTGTCAGAAACCTCATTACTTATAAAGTGAAAGTAAGAAAAAACATTTTTATGATATAATTATTATTTTCTAATGGACAGTGGATTTGCCTTCCCAAAATAGAACCAATCTAATAGCCTAATTAAAACCAAAGTGACCCTGACCAGGCAGTTACTAAGGAGGAAGTTCTGAATTAACTTCATGTTCATGAAATTCCTCTTTTCTTGTCCTATAAACTTTATATCATTCATATTTATTATTTCATATCAAAAGCCACTTTTTTCCCCCTGAGTCAGCTATATTAAGCTTTTCATATTTGGAAAAAAATTGTAAAAAGCTATTGATCTTTTGATGGCAGCCATCTTGGATAGAAGTCTCATTTTGTGCTTTACACTCTCCATGTCCCTGTAAACAGTGGTATTCGGAAAACAATGGGATTCCGACTCGAGAACCCTTCAGATGTTTGACGTAATACCAGATGTTGTCAGAACAACATGCCGTCATTCATCGACATCCAATTGATCAATCGTCTTGGTTGGTAAAAATAGAGTCGATTGTAACGTTGTAAACCGTAATTCCGTCCATTTCAGCCTGATACAAATGTTCACACGAAATATTTCACGTACGCATTACAGACAAATGTTTCGGGACACCTGATTTTTCCGCCATCTCCGGTGCTCTCCAAACTGTTACCATGAAGTTGGATATACACAATTGTATAGAGTGTATAGCATTACATTTTAACATAAACTAGGAGACCCAACCCTGTTCCAGCATGTTCACAAAACAAGCTCCATGAAGATATGCTTTACATAAGTTCAACATAAAGATCTCCAATGCTATGGAACACATTTCGGATGAATGTGAACACTGCACCCCAGGACTTTACTAATACCATTGTGGATGAATGAATCTCCACAAATCTCCACAAAATCCAGTGAAACATCTTCCCAGAAGAGTGGAGGTTATTTTAACAGCAACACATGTTCTAATACTTGACTATCTTGACTAAATGTAGAATGGGATGTTCACAAAGAAGATCTTGTGTGCATGTATGATGAAAGTCTTTTTAATACCAATGTCTTCTCCTAACCTTGTGCGTGACCGAACCCTCCACCTCACATCTACATAACAAATAAGAAGGAAATTTTTTCCCCCCAGGTGTAATTGTAGTCCATCATTCCACGGAGACCCTTCGAATAGACAGACATCATGGGCAAGGTAAGGCAAAGCTAAAATCACACCTTCTGTTTCGCATGAGAAAGACCTTTACAGGGTTTTGATGATGCTGAGGTCCTGAGGCTGATTTTTGCTGAGTCACTGCAGTGCATTTCTGCTGCACTGAATGCAGCGTCCGGTGT
>MU585527.1:239374-247549 GCA_024362625.1 Silurus asotus
TAAATCCAGATAAAATGCCCTCTAGGTTAGGTACAACATGGTAAGATGCCCCAAGGTTAGATAAAACATGATAAAATGCATAGAATAAATAAAATGATAAAGCTTATTCTGTATTGTTAATTAATAATGGGCTTCGGAATCTGAAATTTTATACCCTACAAATGCAGGAAAAATGCCCTATAGTGTACATAAAACATGGTATGGGGCTCATGTAGATAAAACATAATGCATTGCTCCCTACAATAGATAACACATAATAAAGTGCCCTCTAGATTAGAAAAAAAATATTTTTAAGTGCCCTCTAGGCTAGATCAAACCTAATAATGTGTAGATATAGAATAAAAAAAAAATATCTCTGTGGTAGATGAAATTTGATTAAGTGCTCCATACCTACATGCCTAGGGGTATATAAACATAATCAAGTGCTCTCTACAGTAGGTAAAACCTGATAAAGTGTCTTCTAAAATAGATGACAGGCACTAAAATGCCCCTTTATTGTAGCTAAAACTTAAAAAGTGCCCTCTATAATAGATAAGGTCAAATAAAGTAGATAAAATGTAATACAATGTGTCATCCACAATAGATGACACACTAAAATGTTCCTCAAATTATATAAACCTTTGCGCCCTCTACAATTAAAAAAGACACAGTGAAGTGCCCCTTAGGGTAGATAAAACTTATCAAAGTGTCTTCTACAATAGATAAGACACAATAAAGTTCCTCCTTTAGGTAGATAAAACTTGATAAAGTGCCCTATACACACTAAAGATCATTTTAGGGTAAATAAAACTTAATAAAGTGATAAAATGTGTTGTCTACAATAGATAAAACACTGAAGTGCCTCTTAGGGTAGATAAAATGTGATAAAATGTGTTGTCTACAATAGATAAAACATTGAAGTGCCTCTTAGGTTAGATAAATGTAATAAAATGTGTTGTCTACCATAGATAAAACATTGAAGTGCCTCTTAGGGTAGATAAATGTAATAAAATGTGTTGTCTACAATAGATTAAACATTGAAGTGCCTCTTAGGGTAAATACAATTTCATAAAATGTGTTGTCTACAATAGATAAAACACTGAAGTGCCTCTTAGGGTAGATACAATGTCATAAAATGTCCTTTAAGGTAGATAAAATGTAATCGAGTGCCCTCCTCAATATGTAAGACGCAGTAAAGTGCCTCTTAGGGTAGACAAATTTGAATAATGTGCTCTCCACACCTGAATCGACACACTAAAGTGCCTCTTAGGGCAGAAAAATTTTAATAATCTGCCCTCCACACTTAAATAGACACACTAAAGTGCCTCTTAGGGTAGAAAAAATTTAATAATGTGCCCTCCACACTTGAATAGACACACTAAAGTGCCTCTTAGGGTAGATACAAATTAAATAAGTGTGTCCTCTACAATAGAAGTCCCCTTTAGGGTATATGAAACTAAATAAATGTAGATTTATAATCCAGTGTGTTTTTTTCTGTTTTCCATGCTGTGAGTTTTAGTGTCGTTTGTGTAATTATTATACATTATAAATGATATATTATAACTTGAATAGACACACTAAAGTGCCTCTTAGGGTAGAAAAATTTTAATAATCTGCCCTCCACACTTGAATAGACACACTAAAGTGCCTCTCAGGGTAAAAAAATTTGAATAATGTGCCCTCCACACTTGAATAGACACACTAAAGTGCCTCTCAGGGTAGATACAAATTAAATAAGTGTGTCCTCTACAATAGAAGTCCCCTTTAGAGTATTTGAAACTAAATAAATGTAGATTTATAATCCAGTGTGTTTTTTTCTGTTTTCCATGCTGTGAGTTTTAGTGTCGTTTGTGTAATTATTATACATTATAAATGATATATTATAATTATATACATTTCTCAGGGTTAGGCCTTCAAACAGATCATAATAAGAATCTTGCTTATTCAGCATATTGTATACTTTGTAATTTTTTTTCCATCATGTTTTTTTTTTCTGTAATAGCTCAATATTCTAGTAATGTGTGTGTGTTTGCTATTGTGTGTGTGTGTGTGTGTGTGTGTGTGTGTTACTGACTGCTTTCTCTGTGTATCTGCTCCGTTAATGCTGCCTTTAGGGTTCGGTAAGTGACAGACGCAGTGAGGATGCTAAATGCATTTTGATATCTGGTTTTGTTATTGTTCTCAACACACCCTTGTTCACCTCATGTATTGATTCAGACCTCAAAGACATTTATAGGGTTTTTCTGACTCTTAATAACCCTTTCGAAATGTTTTCTATAGATACTGATAGTAACATTATTGTCTCAATATATAGATAAATCAATCTGTCAATATCCATGGATGTATATTTAAAATGTATATATAAAATCTAGAGAAAATTAGACATTATAAAAAACACACACTCATATAGAGTCTTGAGTCTATAGAGTGTTAAATCACTTACATTTATAGCATTTTGCAGATACCTTTATCCAGAGGGACTAAACAGCAGTTGAGGGCTAAAGGCCTTGCAGAGCAGCTTGGTGGGGCTGGGATTTGAATTGGTGACCTTCTGATCCAGAGCTCATTGATTTTTAACAGTGAGCCACCTCACTACCTGTTTATGGTTTTTGAGACACATGCATGTACTTTTAGTTTCTATGCAACAAACTAGAAGCAAAAACAGACAATAATTGGACAGCGAATGAAACAGTGGAAAAAAGTTGTCTTTAGTCCAAATTTGACATTTTTGTCTTTAACAGAAAAACAGAGAAGGGTAGAGATGATGTTATCAGACTGCCGCACCCCCACAGTCAAACATGGAGGCGGAAGCTTAATGGTTTGGGGTTTTTTTTGGGCGGGAGAGTTTGGAGACTTATTCCCGGTGAAAGGAACCAACATGGCAACCATTCCACACTGCCGTTTGGACTGTGGCTCATTGGAACCTACAAGATGACCCCCCCCCTTCTCTCTCTCTCTCTCTCTCTCTCTCTCTCTCTCTGTGGCAGCAAAGAGAATGTTTATAGAAATGAACTTTCTGGATGCAGAGAGTGTGTAAAGTTGTTACTCATGGCAGAAGCTTAATGGTTTGGGTTTTTTTGTGGGCGGGAAAGTTTGGAGACTTATTCCCGGTGAAAGGAACCAACGTGGCAACCATTCCACACTGCCGTTTGGACTGTGGCTCATTGGAACCTACAAGATGACCCCCCCCCTTCTCTCTCTCTCTCTCTCTCTCTCTCTCTCTCTCTGTGGCAGCAAAGAGAATGTTTATAGAAATGAACTTTCTGGATGCAGAGAGTGTGTAAAGTTGTTACTCATGCTACATGATGATGTTTTCAAAAAACAAAACAAAAGGAACATTCATTTGACTCTCAAAAACCATAAAAGACTGTGTGTTTCCACACATTTAATAGGCATGAACTGTATATAAATACTCTGTATATATATACTTTATATTCACTGAGCTGCACTCTGACTGGCCCTTTGTGACGCCGCTCGCTTCATGCTAACAGCATTACGGCTTATAGAGGCTTATAACGCTTCACAACAAGAAACAATTACTAGCGCAAGGCCGTGACACAGTTACAGTATGATGATGATTCTCTTCCTGTGTCCTGTTCGAGTTGTGACACTTTTATTGAGTTAAATATATTAACGATATGTGTTCCCTGGTTACAGGGAGCCGGCACTAACGAGAGATGTCTGATCGAATTGCTCGCCTCGAGGACGAACGAGCAAATCCACAGCATGGTGGCGGCGTACAAAGATGGTGAGTTTTGAGGCGTGTGTTTATTGTTGTACACCTTTTGAAATGATGCTTCATGTTGTGTTGTGTTGTGTCGTATCCAGCGTATGGCAGGGACATGGAGGAGGACATAATAGAAGACACATCAGGACACTTTAAGAAGATGCTGGTGGCTTTGCTCCAGGTATCAGAGCTTTACTTGTAATAGTGTGTAAGTGTGTGTGTGTGTGTGTGTGTGTGTGTGTGTGTGTGTGTGTGTGTGTGTGTGTGTGTGTGTGTGTGTGTAACACTTTTCCTATCTCATCAGGGTGGTAGAGATGAAGATGGTGTGGTTTATGAAGATCTGGTGGAAGAAGATGCGCAGGTGAGGAGTAGATGTAGAGCATCATTATCATCATCTTCATCATCAGTGTAATTCTTATAATCATCATCATCATATTTACCGCCATCCCCACCATCATCATCATCATCATCATCATCATCATCAACACATATATCATAATACATTATAATTTTCATTATTATCCTTATAATACTCTTCATCATTATCAGCATTATCATCACCACCATCATAACTGTTATTATTATCCTGATCATACACATCATTATCACCACCATCATGATCATCACCATCGTCATCATCGTCATCATCATCATCACCACACCAACATTATCATCTTCATTATTATCCTTATCATACTTATTATTCTCATCATTATCATCATCATCACCATCATCACCACACCATCATCATCATCATCATCATCATCATCATCATCATATCATCATTATTATTCATATCATACTCATTATTCTCATCATCATCACCACCATCATCATCATTAGCAGCATTATCACCAATTCATTATCACCATCATCTTCATTATTAACCTTATCATAATCATCATTTTTATCATCATCATCATCATCATCATCATCATCATCATCATCATCATCATCATCAATCACCAATCCATTATCATCATCATCATCATCATCATCATCATCATCATCACCATCATCACCACACTATCATCATCATCATCATCATCATCATATCATCATTATTATTCATATCATTCTCATTTTTCTCATCATACTCATCATCATCACCACCATCATCATCATCAGCAGCAGCAGCATTATCACCAATCCATTATCACCATCATCTTCATTATTAACCTTATCATAATCATCATGTTTATCATCATCATCATCATAATCATCATCATCACCAATAAATTATCATCATCATCATCATCATCATCATCATCAATCCATTATCATCATCATCATCATCATCAATCACCAATCCATTATTATCATCATCATCATCATCATCATCATCATCATCATGAGGTTTTCGTTGGGAGTGATGAGGATAGACAGGATTAGAAATGAGTTTATTAGCGGGACAGTGCATGTAGGACGTTTTGGAGACAAGGTGAGAGAGGGGAGATTGAGATGGTTTGGACATGTGCAGAGGAGGGACATGGGTCATAGCAGTAGGAGAATACTGAGGATGGAGCCGCCAGGAAGGAGAAAAAGAGGAAAACCAAGTCTCCAAAACGTATCATCATCCTCTTCATTAACCGCCCATCTTCATGTGTGTATTCAGCACCTATACGCGGCCGGAGAGGAGAAATGGGGGACGGACGAGGCCATCTTCATCATGCTCTTGGGCAACCGGAGCGCGACTCACCTGCAGCTGGGTAACTGTCTCACGTTTATACTGCATGCTCTTTTTTTCTTCCTGAAAAAATATGAAACGTGACACTTGTGTCGTCTCCCCGCAGTGTTCGATAAATATCTGGAGCTCACCGAGAGGTCCATTGAGGACAGCATTAAGAGCGAGCTGTCAGGGGACTTCGAGAGGCTGATGCTGTCTGTGGGTAAGTTTCCTCCTCCTTCTTCTCTTTTTCCACTAGATCTTCATACACACACATACACACACTATTATAAGTGATGCTCCGATGCCTGGAGCAAAGCTTCTTAAAGTGTCCTCATGTGTCTCCTATAAAGTCCTCCATCATGTCCCTGCCATACGCTGGATATGAAACGACATACCATCAAGAAGGGTCATTTCAAAGATTATACAACAATACACACACATGTACACACACAGACACACATTAAATATGAGCAGGACTGACCTGAATCTGCATTGTCTCTCTCTCAGTGGAGTGCGTCCGTAGCCGGCCCATGTTCTTCGCCAAGCGCCTCTACAAATCCATGAAGGTAAGTCACGAGCCACAACAGCGTTTGCTTTATTCCTTTTACACCACAGCAACGTGTCAATAAATACACAGTGGTCCACAGGGGTTTACGAACGCCCTGCTGTACGTACATTTTGTTATACGAACTAAATATTTGTGAAATTTTGTCTCGTTATACGTATGAATCTTTGTTATACGAACATCGCGCTGGTGCGTTGGTTGTTTGCGCACGCTTCCTAACTCAGCGACAACAGGCAAGTTTCATTAGATTGTTTTTTAGTAAAAGTTGAAGAGAAGGGAATCTGAGCCCTTAACCCTCTGTGCTCCAGGGGGCGCTGTATCATAGCTGACCCCAGCTTCCTAACAGCGTTGAGATATTTGAAGGAAGAATTTCACTGTGCAGTAATGTATATTTGACAAGTAAAAAAACACCTTTCCTTTCTTTCTTACAATGAATGCTAATGTATTTCTCTTTTTCTCTCTGTCTCTTTTTTTTGCACAGGGATTGGGTACGGATGATAACACCCTGATCCGGATCATGATCTCGCGCTCTGAGATCGACATGCTGGACATCCGAGAGTGTTTCAGGCTGCGCTATGAGAAATCCCTTTACAACATGATCCAGGTAATGACCTCACGCTCAGTCAATCGAGAACTCACACACACACTCCTGGGCAAAAAAAAAGAAAAAAAGAGGGTGGTGCACAGTATAGTTTTAAAATCAGATCATTGGTCGAGAAATTAGAAAATTTCCTCCTTTGTTTTAACGCCGCTGATGCATTTCTTGACCATTTTTATAAAAAAATTTAAATTAAATATAGAAGACGCGAAATTAAAACCTTCAACGCAACACACATTTATTCATGATGTCTTTTCTCAACTCTCATATAAAAAAAATATAATAACCTCCACCGAAAAATCATTTTTAATCACTAAGCATTTGATTTACTGATGCGCCAAGTCTCAAATCAGCACCAAAATCTGCCATGATGCAACACATCCGGCAATTAAAACCGTCCGTGTGGAAACATAGCAAAAGTTCAGTATGGTTTCCTGATTAACGTCATTTAAATTACTTTTAAACATTTACATGAATATTTTGTCGTCATGCTCTATGTTGAGTTTGGTTTCACTAACAATAAACATACATTTGCATAAAGAATCAATATTTGTCGGTGCGCATGTTGATTAGAGTATTAAAAACTTTATTAATTTAAGGTACGTCTTGGGGGTAACCTGACAACAAGCTCATACAAGAAACATTATATTTCATTATACTACATATACACTATATGGACACATTTTATTGTGGACACCATAAGACCATATTAGACCATATTAAGACCATAAGATTGTGCTTTTTGAACATCTCATTCCACATTTTGTTCCCATTTGTTGTTACAAGAACCTCCATTCTTCCGGGAAGATGTTCTACTAGGTTTTGTGGAGTTTTGTGGAGATTCATTCTGCCTGGATAGGGTTGGAGCTCTAAAGCAGGAGATCTTTTACTCCAACATATCTTTATGGTGCTTTGGGTCCAGGTTTGGGTCTCCTTGTTCATGTGAAGGGGAAATTTCATTCTACTTGATCCATCTGTCCTTCACTTATTTATCTGTCCTTCACTCATTTATCTGTCCTTCACTCATTGTTGTTTTTTTAATTTTTATTTTGACTTGGCCTTGATGTGTGGATTCAGTTTATCTGATGTTTATAACCTTGAACATAAACCAGAAATAAATACGAAACATGAAATGCTCTGTATTTGACAGTAAACTTTTAGAACATAAAAACAAACACAAGTGTGTATATATACATAAGCACTGGACTGGGGGTAGAAATCTTGAGGTACTATAATCTATCTGTCTCTTTCTGTCTTCACTGTAACAGGACGACACGTCTGGCGAGTACAAGCGCACGCTGCTCAAGCTCTGTGGTGGAGATGATGAGTAAGTGCTTCTACATCACTTTAACTTTAACACAAATGCAATACACAAAAAAACCCTAAACCCTTCTACTGTATAAACACACACATACACATACATACATACCATGTATATAAACACACACACTTATAGCATTCATTCTTATATACATATACAAATACAAACACACACACACACACACGCACACACACACACACACACACACACTTATAGTATTCATTCCAATAAACATATACACTCCCATACACACACACACACACACACACACACACACACACACATACTATAAAACAAAAAAAACATACACAAACAC
>MU585527.1:247875-276082 GCA_024362625.1 Silurus asotus
TCACAAATATACACACCACCCACCCACACACACCCACACACACACACACACACACACACACACACACACACACACACACACACACATGTGCATAGTGAAAGACAGAAAGGGAAATCAATCTTCCATAACAACTCTTACACAACATAACTGACGTTCTACCTCCACTGGAACATGCTAACAAGCATTATATGCTGTGTGTGTGTGTGTGTGTGTGTGTGTGTGTGTGTGTGTGTGTTTATATAAGTAAACTTGTTTGTATATGTATACAGTATGTACAAATACTACTACTACTTATTGTGTGTTTATAGTGTGTTGTCTTTGTATGGTTGTGTGTGTATTTATTGTTTAGTGTGTTTGTGTGTGTGTGTGTGTGTGTGTGTGTATATGTGTGTGTGTGTACGTGTGTGTGTCTGTGTGTGTGTGTGTGTGTGTGTGTGTGTGTGTGTGTGTGTGTGTGTGTGTGTTTGTTTTATCTTTGTTTTTGTTTTTATGTATGAATACGAATGGATTCAGACCTATACCTCTGTTTCTCTTTCGCTCATTCTTTCTCCTTCACTCTCTCTATCTCTCTCTCTCTCTCTTTCTCTCACTCAGTTAAGGGGAACAGTTCAGCCCTACCCTGACTTTGACCCAGGCAGTGATGCTCAGGACCTGAGGAAAGCCATGAAGGGTTTTGGTGAGCAGATTAAGTTCTGATATTCAGGATAATCGCATAATAATAAAAAAAAAAACAAATAATAATAATGATGATAATAATAATAAAAATAATAATATTAATAATAATAATAATTTAACAATAGTGAGCATTAATGTCTCGGTTCAGATCGGCCATTAATGTAATGAAGTCATTTAAATAAGTAAAATATTTAAAATAAAAATCTTCTGAACGATTATAAATGGTTTTATAGAGGTCAGGAATTATGATCTGCATTTCTGTTGTGCTTGCTCAGGAACTGATGAGGACACCATCATTGACATAGTCACCAAGAGGAGCAACGCTCAGAGACAGGAGATCAGGCAGGTCTTTAAATCGCTGCTGGGCCGGGTGAGTCGTCCTCTTCATCAGAACAGCATGCGTCCTCATGCTAATGTTCTGGTGTGCTGATTATTGTCTCTTTGCAGGACCTCATGGCGGACCTGAAGTCGGAGCTCTCCAAAAACCTGTGCCGTCTCATCATGGGGCTGATGATGACCCCGGCTGAGTTCGATGCCAAAATGATGAAGAAGGCCATGGAGGTATTGCAAGAGATGTTTATGTTTCTAAACATGATATATACAACTTAGTCTTTGTATCGGCTAGAAATCGAATGACAAACAGCAACACAGCGGAATGATTCAAATAACAGGCAAAGGTCAAGATATGAAATAAACAGGAAATGGAACATTGTCTTTAAGTAAACATCCTTCGTTGTAAACAAGTTTCCAGATTTCCTTTTTCGCTAAGCGTGGCTAATGTTTCCTCTTTCTAATTGTATATATTTTGTCTGTTTCTTTAAAAGAATATGAATCTGATTTCTCAAATGGCAGCTTGTTTATGTGTGTTTTTTCCACACTTGGCAACTTAAAAGGACGCCTGAAACAGATGTGATTTCTGAACGCAGCTGTAAATATCATGATAAGATATTTTGCAATGAAGCAGAGTAACTGTAGGAGACAACAAATAAAATATGGAAGCCCTTAAAACCCAGAGCAGGTGCCGACAATCACACAAACGACAGGACAGGACAGTGACATAACTAGAATACGGGAAAAACAACAACAATAAAAAAAAAAACAAAGCGATATGTAAAAAAAAAAACACTTATTGTGTTTGTGATTGTGAATGGTTCTGATTTTGATTTTGCTGTTTCCTTCAGTTTAACTGCCGTGTGTGTGTTTTTAGGGTGCTGGGACTGATGAACACGCCCTAATTGAGATCCTGGTGACAAGGGGCAATGAGGAGATCAAGGCCATGTGTGCTGCTTATAAAAAAGGTGAGACATGAACCAAGAAAACTCGCATCTGAAGGCTAAGGAGAAATGAGTGGACTTCAGCTTGGGACCAGGATCAGAAAGCATGTGTGCGTACGTGTGTGTGTGTGTGTGTGTGTGTGTGTGTGTGTGTGTGTGTGTGTGTGTGTGTGTGTGTGCGTGCGTGTGTGCTGCATGGGTCAGTGCTTATTTCTACAGAAGTCTCCCAGTTCTCTGTCAAATTTCCTTATAAATAGAGTTACTACAGTACTGGCCCTTAGGGGGCAGCATTACACACATACATACATACATACCGCCTCACATCTCTGAGGCATTACTTTCACACCACTGTCCACTTCCCTTCTTGAATCAAGAAATCTAGTGGTGTGTGTGTGTGTGTGTGTGTGTGTGTGTGTGTGTGTGTGTGTGTGTGTGTGTGTGTGGAGTTTTTCTTGGAAATAAACTCCACACACAGATTCAGTTTCTGCTATGGGACAGACAGACAGACAGACAGACAGACAGACAGACAGATAGATAGATAGATAGATAGATAGATAGATAGATAGATAGATAGATAGATAGATAGATAGATAGATTAAAATAAGAGCTGATCTGCTTTATGGTTAGCAGAGTGAAGAGTAAAACAGAAGAACCTGTAGTGAATGAAACTAGCTGAGCAAGAAATACTCAGAATTATTTGAAAGAGTATTTCAAAAGAAATGTCTTGTTTGAGAGTGAAAAATGATTCCTGGTAAAAAAGAATTCTTGTTAGATAGATAGATAGATAGATAGATAGATAGATAGATAGATAGATAGATAGATAGATAGATACATACATACATACATACATATATACATACATAAATAAATACATACATACATACATACATACATATATACATACATACATAAATAAATACATACATTCATACATATATACATACATACATACATACATACATACATACAAAAGTTCATGCTCCAACATCCAAAGACATTCTGTACAAGTGTTTCTAGAAAAGTCAGGTGTCCTGATAATATATTTGATGTCGGATGTGGAGATTTGTTGACTCTTTGCTTTTGAGGTTTTTTAAACCAAACTTTGCTCGAGCTGATAAAGTAATGGCACCGCCTGTATGATAGTGTAGGGGATTCCCGTAAGAGGAAACGTCAATCAGAACGTGTTAAAAACAGTTTTATGGAGCATGTGATCGCATTCTTCTCATATATTACATAAATGTATGTGTTCTTTCAACCTTAGTGTGCAGAGTTTGACTCATCAAAATGATCTTTTGAAAGAGACCTTCTTCATCTTTTTCTTCCCTCTTATTATTATTATTATTCAATAAAATCTTCAGAGAGGGTTTTTCAATCCTTCTTTAATCTCACCATAGCCTTTAAGAAGAGCCTGGAAGACGCAATTCACTCCGACACTTCAGGACACTTCTGCCGCATCCTGGTTTCCCTGGCACAGGTTAGCCTTTAGCACATCCCACACTTTTATATAAAGTTCAAGCATTTAAAATATTCTCGATGATTGATTGATGGATTAATTGATTGCGACATGTGTCTCCAGGGAGCCCGTGAAGAAGGTCCAGCTGACATGGGCAGAGTTTTGGAAGATTCCCAAGTGAGTTGATCATCACAGATATCACAGACTTTCGTTAATGCTGGAGTGTCTGTTGTTGGGTAGATTCTGTCCGGAAAACACCACAGATATGTGTTTTGAAACTGGCGGAGTTAATTTTGGGTCTAACTGACATCACAATCCTAAGTTTAGCTAAAAAAGGGAAGCAAGCTAAAGTTAAGGCTTCCTGAAATGCAGCGCTTAATAGAACATGAACGTCACTGCGCATGAAATTTTCTCCTGGATCTTTCTGCATGATGCTAAAAGGCTTTAAATAGAGATTTCTTTATTTCTTACTAGCGTTGTGAGACCTTGTGAGAAAACAGGCTGGTGCCAGACTGACCAAATTCCTTTCATGCTTCAGGCTTTGGCAGATGCGTGCAATGCCAACTCTGATGAGATGATTGATAAGTTCATGAGCATCCTCTGCACAAGGAGTTTCCCACACCTGAGAAAAGGTAGCATTTTTTTCTCTCCAGAAAATAGCCCACATTCGATCAGACTTTTAGGAAGTAAGAAGTCTCCTGTGCTTATCGTGTGCAACTCTGAATTTGAGTAACTTTCCCTGAATAAAAACCAATGTCACTTTTGAAATTACTATGCAGACGGCCCGGAAAGGGAATCATTTCGTGGTGCTTTGGGTGGTAATATTACAACACCATGGTAAATTCCTCCGTCTTTCCTCCCCCCATAGTGTTCCAGGAATTCGTCAGGTGCTCCAACAAGGACATTGAACAGATCATTAAGAAGGAGATGTCTGGCGATGTTAAAAATGTCATGTGTGCTATCGGTAAGAATTGTTTGAACTGTTATACTGAGTCAGCAGCAATTTTATTCTTCAGCTAAGGCAAGATTTCTAAAACATTGATGTTTTTCTTTGTTTCAGTGCGGAGCGTGAAGAACCAGCAGTCCTACATTGCAGACCGACTGTACAAAGCCATGAAGGTACCACCAGGGTCACTATAATAACATCAGACCTCTGTCAAGGCCAAATGAAATATAATCTTAGTATAAATCAGGGAGTTCCAGTTCAGTTTACAGAAAGCTACATTAATTGCTTCCCAAAATACAAGTACAATTTCCTGAAACCAGAGGTTGTCCAATGTGTCCAATTGTCTACCACTTTAAATGAGGAATTTGTCCAGCAGGGCTTTGCGAAAGAGACACTCTAGATATATTAGGATGTCTGTCATTGGGTGTTTTAAATAGACACAAACTGAGCTTGTTACACAAAATTAAATCCCTTCCCAATTTATCAACATACAATTATGGACATAAGCAAAACCCGTTTCAAAAAAAAAAAAAAAAAAAAAAAAAACCTAAAAAATTAAAACTTTTAAACCCTGCGAAAGAGACACTCTAGATATATTAGGATGTCTGTCATTGGGTGTTTTAAATAGACACAAACTGAGCTTGTTACACAAAATTAAATCCCTTCCCAATTTATCAACATACAATTATGGACATAAGCAAAACCCGTTTCAAAAAAAAAAAAAAAATAATAATATCCTATAAATCTGACACTTTCAAACCCCTTTATTATGACTGAAATGCTCCAAGCCATTACATTATAACCCAAAAATTGAAACGTTCCCAATCTATTAAATTATAACCAAAACCTTCCCAATTTATTCTATTTGATCCAAACAGGAAATCCCAATAATTTGTATTATCACCAAAATTAAATGCTCCCAAACCAATTACTTTATAACCTAAACACTAAATAGCTCCCAATGCATTACATTACAACCCAAACACCAAAATCCTTCCAATGTATTATATTATAACCCAAACACCAAAATGCTCCCAATTCATTACATTACAACCCAAATGTTACATATTATAGCCTGAACACCAATACACTCCCAATCCATTACAGCAAGACAATGCTACCAATTCAGTCTATCATACCTCAAACACCAAAATGCTCCCAATTCATTACATTATCACCAAACATCAATGCTCACAATACACGATTATACAATATCTTATAACCTGAAACACCAAAACTTTCCCAATCCATTATACTGTTACAGAAACACCAAAATGCTCCCAATTTAGTATATTCTAACCCAAACACCAACTTCTCCCAATTTATTATATTATAACCAAACACCAAAATGCTCCAAATTCAGTATATCATAAACCAAACACCAAAATGCTCCCAATTCAGTATATTATACCCCAAACACCAAAATGCTTCAAATGTATTATATTATAACCCAAACACCAAAATGCTCCCAATTCATTACATTATAACCAAACACCAAAATGCTCCCAATTCATTACATTACAACCCAAACACCAATATGCTTCCAATTTATTAAATTATAACCTAAACACAAAAATGCTCTAAATTCATTACATTACAACCCAAACACCAAAATGCTTCCAATTTATTATATTATAACCCAAACACCAAAATGCTTCCAATTTAGTATATTATAACCCAATCACGAAAATGCTCTCAATTCATTACATTACAACCCAAACACCAAAATGCTTCCAATTTATTATATTATACCCCAAACACCAAAATGCTTCCAAATCAGTATATTCTATCCCAAATACCAAAACGCTCCCAATTAATTTTCCTAGTGCATTTTTTGAGGTGTGCAAAAAGTTTACTCTTCCTGTTAGACTGCTATGCTAACACAAGTGATGCTTTATCGTATTTTATGCTCACTTTCAAAATGTTACATAAATACATAATACATAAAATAGTAAAACATTCGAATTGCAAAGCATTGTTTGCAATAATCATTACTAGTGAGGAGAATGTGTTGAGAAGATGGAGGAAGTATTTTGAGCAGCTGATAAATGAGGAAAAGCGAAAGACAGGGTGCCGAGAGAGGAGTTGTGGTATTGTATGAGGAAGTCAGTTGTGTCAGAGAAGTTTGTGAGGGTGGTGCAGGACATGTATGAAGACAGTGTGACAGCAGTGAAGTGTGCAGTAGGAACGACAGACTGGTTCAAGGTGGAGGTCGGACTGCATCAAGGATCGGTTCTGAGCCCTTTCCTGTTTGCAGTGGTGATGGACAGGTTGATGGACTAGGTCAGACAGAAGTCTTCGTGGACTATGATGTTTTTGCCGATAATATTGTGGAGAGGATGGACAGGATTAAAAATCAGTTTATTAGAAGGACTGCACATGTAGGCTGTTGTGGAGACAAGATGAGGGAGATGTAATTGAGATGGTTTGGACATGTGCAGAAGAGGGACATGGGGTATATTGGTAGAAGAATGCTGAGGATAGTGCCGCCAAGAAGAAGGAAAAGAGGAAGGCCAAGGAGGAGGTTTAAGTATGTGGAGAGGGAAGACATGCAGGTAGCTGGTTTGAAAGAGGCGATATAAAGAACAGGTTGGTATGGAGAGCGATCAATGTTTGACCCAATAAGTTTGTGAATCCCTGCATTATATCATAAACAAAATCTTTCCCATGCATTCTGTTCTGTTGTAATCAAAACCCCCTCCTTACTAGACAAAGCATTGTGGGTACCTGAAGCTAGGTTTTGTCACTTCATTTAGGCCCTATTTGCTGTTATACAAAACTCCACTCTTCTGGGCAGATGTCCCACTAGATTTTGTGGGGTTTTGTTTAGATTCATTGAGCCACAAGGGTGTTTGTAAAGTCAGGTACTGATGTAGGTGTGGTGAGGAGGCCTGGGGTGCAGTTAATGTTCACATTCATTTCTCAATAGGGTTGGCACTCTATAGCAGGAGATCTTCCACCCCAATCCATGTAAAGCAGATCTAGCTTTGTTCAGAGGGTTCGCATTGTCAAACTGGAACTCCTAGTTCAAGTAAATGGGAAAAAATGTCATGCTCCAGCTTTCAAAGACATACAACAGTATACTTTTGTATTAGATAGTGGAAATGATAATAACCCAATATACAATACAGTGCAGAACATTACCACGTCATCGGACTCATCCTATCACAGCAATCTGGCAACATTTCAGGACCCTGATTGGATATTATAAGTTAATTTGTTTATTACATCTAATACAGCATTCAGATTTTAATCTGCCTCAAAGTAATCATGACAGGAATCTCTTGACAGTGGCGAATTGGCCACCCGATGCACGACACTGCGTTATTAATAAACGCGCTCGCAGACGTTTTAGCTGGTACTGAATATTTTTACTCGCTCTTAGGGCTACACAGGATGTTCTATCTCTCGCCACTAAAGGTCATGCTATGTGTGTGTGTGTGTGTGCTTTTTGGTATTAACACGACATGTAAACAAGCCTTCGACCACAACGTGTTCTTTTCGATTCACATTAAAATCGACGTGGTTTTTTTTTGGTGCAGGGCCTGGGCACTGACGACCGAGCCCTGATCCGGATCATGGTGTCGCGCTCCGAAATCGACCTCTTCAACATCCGGAAAGAGTTCAAGGACACCCACGATGCCTCGCTGCACGAGTTCATCCAGGTAGAAACCATGGTTGTAAGTGTCCCTGTTCTTTAGCATCGTCTCAGTGTACGTATGTATGTGTATGTGTATGAATGAAGGGGTTGTGTGCAAGACGTCCTGTTCTATACATGTGAACGTTGAACATCCTTTTTGGGGTTGAAGCGGGAGGAGGATGGGGGGTGGAGGGTGTGGAGAGCACAGCAGGTTTCTGTGGTGTGTGTGTTCAACTCAGCTGTTTAGGAATTTCCCCAGTGTGCTCAACTTCCTCAGCATGCACCAACGATTGGTGCAGCGCTACCGAGACAGGAAGTGCGCTCTAACAGGTCTATACCAGCTCCAGCGTCAAAACTCCCTTTGAAGATAAATAATAACTCATGGGTTTTTTTTTTAAACAGACAGAGGTCAAAGAGGTCAAAATAGCATCCGGACGAAGAGAGCCACAACTAATTAGATTCTCAGATGAGTAGGCGAGTGGATATCAGTGAGATCTTTAAAAGAAAAAGAAACACGACACACAGAGATACGTGGTCAGTTGGCAGAGGGGCTGGTTGTGCAGAATGTTTTGTAGTTAGCAGTAGGAAATTTAAATTACATGCAGATTAGTCTAGCACTAATATAATGCAAGGAAGAGAAATCACAGTGCAGTTTGGATCTATCTTTTATAATCAAGGAATGTCTGTCTTTTTGTTAGAAACCCATACACTTTATAGACCAAGGTTTGTGGACACCTGGTATAAGATGGTGCTTCTTTTTTGAACATCCCATTCCACATTAAGTCCACATTCACTTTCGTAATAACCTTAATTCTTCTGGGAAGATGGTCCACTAGATTAAATGTTATTGGTGGAGATTCTTTCAGACGCAATGGGGTTTGAAATGTCAGGTAGTGACAAAAATTGAGCCATTCCAGAAATGTTCAAAAGGGTCAGAGCTCTATAGCAGGAGATATTTTACCATATCCAACCCATGTAATGCATAGCTATATGGAGCGGGCTTTGTGCACAGGGGCATTATCATGCTGGAACAGGTTTGGATCTCCTAGTTTAAATAAAGTGAAAATCCATAGGTGTCCTTTACAGTTGTGTGCCTCCAACTTTGTGGGAACAGTTCAGTTACCTTTCAGGAACTAAAGCTGCGTCAACAATACTTTGGAAACGCTTCCGCATTGTCCATGCTCTGAATCACGTGTGTAATCTGTCCAATGAAAAACGCGGCGTCACCGGCGGGGTGACGTCACGACCAGGAAGCTATAAAATGCGCATAAAGTGAAGCCAGCACCAGCTTCTGTTTGTTCATAAAGCGCTCTGTGTGTATGTATATATTGTCTGTCAAAATAGCAAAGCAACCAAAAAGACCAAGCACACTTTTTGGCTGTGTGTTCCTTCCTGCCCCTGCTATATCATGGTTCCGGGGGTGCACACAGCCTGTGTGCGGCTTGTCTGAGAGCGGAGCATGCTAAGTCAGTTCTCGACGGGGCCGACTGTGCTCATTGCGCTCGCATGTCTCTGTGTACGTTCCGCTCCCGGTGGGCACTAGTTCCTGGCGTTCGCAAATGGACCTCACAGACACTTTCGAGATGGGCTTGTCCCTTTCTTCCTTCTCACAGAAAGTTCCTGAGGTTCGACGGGGCCGACTGTGCTCATTGCGCTCGCATGTCTCTGCGTACGTTCCGCTCCCGGTGGGCACTAGTTCCTGGCGTTCGCAAATGGACCTCGCAGACACTTTCGAGATGGGCTTGTCCCTTTCTTCCTACTCACAGAAAGTTCCTGAGGTTCACTTTCGGGGCCGTAACATTCCAATATCGGGTCCTTCCATTTGGTCTTGCCCTCTCAACACCCTCATTGGGCAGAGACCCGCTCTTAACACGTTTCCTCTGCAGCACTCGAAGGCTGAGGCCCCTGGAGCAACCTACAGTGCCTGTGTGCGACTTGGCCGTTGTGATGGAGGCTTTATCTGAGCACCCCTTCTTAACTGGAGGATCCTCACAGTTAAGAATTTGTTTCTCCTGGCCATTTCCTCTCTCAACAGAGTAGATCTTTAGTCCCTTTCTGTGGCCCTCTCTTTTCTGGAGTTCACTCCAAGCATGGCCAGTGCCTTTCTATACAATAGAATGGGTTACATTTCTAAGGTGCCCTCAGTCATCCCACGACCTGTCAGGATCCAGGCATTCTATCCTCCTCCTATTTAGGCCCCAGACCAGGAAAAGCTAAACGGGCTATGCCCAGTGCGAGAGACCGGACATTTACATCCACAGGACGAGTCCGTGGAGGAAGTCGGAACAACTGTTTATCTGCTACCGGTCTCTTATTAGGAGAGACCTCCCTGCGAACAAGCAGATGCTTAGCAGGTGGATTATCGAAAGCTATTGCATCCTCCTACGAGTCCTCAGGTCACCCCGCTCCCTTCATGGTCAGAACGCATTCGACCTGAAGTGGGGCCGCCTCTTAGTCTTCCAAGGTTTCAGGCCTTCGTCAGGTTTTATAACCTTGACATCAGTGCCACTCATTGCTCCTCCTTCAACCTAGCTGTGCCTTCACACACTAAGCAGGGACTGGTCAGTCTTGCAGCATTGGACTCTCGTTTCCAAAGCCTTGTTGATGCAGCTCAAGTTCTTGAAAGGTAACGTCTCCAGGTTTGTATGTAACCCTGGTTTCGTGAGGAAACGAGACGCTACATCTTTGTGCCACACTGCCGACACCTGCAGCGCTTCCTTCTCCTTACAGAAGCTAGCAGAGGCTTTAGTCCATGCGTGTTTTATAGCTTCCTGGTCAGGACGTCACCCCACCGGTGATGCTGTGCTTTTAATTAGACGGACAACGTGGAAGCGTCTCAAAATGTTGTTGACGTAGTATCTCGTTCCCTCAGGGAAACAGGGTTCTATGCATAACCTGGAGACGGTTTTTTTTAATTAGATTTTTTTTTTTATATAAAATTCCTTAAAAATCCACATGTACACAATATTTCCTTTTAGTCTAAAGATTTATTTGGGGGTTTATTTCTTTACATTTAGTTTAGCTAAAAAAATTAGTACATGAATATTTATCAAGTCAAGTCAAGTTTATTTCTATAGCGCTTTTTACAAAAGACATTGTCTCAAAGCAGAAGTCAACAGTTAAGGTGAATGGTGTGCATTTATCCCTGATGAGCAGCCGTGATGACTGTGGCAAGAAAACTCCCCTAGATGTTATGAGGAAGAAACCTTGAGAGGAACCAGACTCAAAAGGGGAACCCATCCTCATTTGGGTGACATCAAGAGTGTGATCATAAATCTTTAAACAATACAGAACACTGGAGAGTGAGAACTAACATGAGCACTGGAATGTAAGATTATAAGTAATATTCTTTCTACAGTCTTATACAGTCATTATGGTTATAAAACAAGGAGCTTCTGAGCAACTGACTCAACATTTGCGATCATTTCAACATTTGCGATCATCACAGATCTAACACCAGCTTCTCCATGCCAAAGCCTTGAAAGAAGGTCCAATGTCAAAACTCCACATGAAGTGGGATCCAGCTGGCACTGGCACGTCTCTGGGTGGTACGGAAAGTTTTTGAGTTCCGCATCTATGGAGGTGGGACGTGACTGGAGCTGGCCAAACCTCAGGATGCCCCCAGGGATGGGGAGAGAAAGAGAAGCAGTGGAGAGAAATTAGCGTAGCTGCTGTTCATGATAATACCAGCACAAGTTGATAATGTGCATTTGATCAGATGTACTGGAGCACAAGGGTATGATATGTGACGTATGTTATGTGTAGGCTTTGCTAAAAAGATAAGTTTTTAATTATCATATAAACTGGGAGAGTGTCTGAACCCCGAACACTATCAGGAAGACTATTCCAGAGTTTAGGAGCTAAATGTGGGAATGATCTACCGCCTTTAGTGAACTTTGCTAATTTAAAAACTACTAGAAGACCAGAGTTTTTGAGATCTTAAGGAGCGTGACAGATTGTAGTGTGTTAAAAGACTGAAAGATACATGGGAGCCAAACCATTTAGTGTTTTATAAGTAAGAAGCAGTAGTTTGTAGTTGATTCGAAACAGGTAGCCAGTGTAGGGACGATACGATTGGGGTTATATGATCATATTTCCTCGAAGTTGTGAGAACTCTGGCTGCCGCATTCTGAACTAACTTGAGCTTGTTTATTAAAGATGCAGGACATCCACCTAGTAATGCATTACAAAAGTCTATTCTGGAGGTCATGAACACATGGATGAGCTTCTCTGCATCGGATATAGATAACATGTTTCTTAGCTTAGAAATATTTCTAAGGTGAAAGAAGCTTACTTCAAATTAAATAAAATCTATGTTAAGAATTTTGGAAAACTAATTTTCTCCAGGGTGAGCTGAAAATGTTGTGGTACATTTCTTACTGAACATTCTGCAAAAGTATTGGGACACCTTATTTTCTCAAACTGTTACCCCAAATATGGAGGCAAACAAAGATGGAGTCAAACAATCATGTAATTAGAACTAGGAGAAAGCCAGCTTCAAGAAGATCTGCTTTACATGGGTTGGATCTAGAAGATCTCCTGCTATAGAGCTAAAACACTATAGAACACCTTTGGAATGAATGTGAACACTGACTGCACTCCAGGCCTCCTCACCTCACTTACATCAGTACCTGACTTCCCTAACACCTTTGAGGCTGAATCAATCTCCACAAAACCTTGTAGAATATCTTCCCAGACGAGTGGAGTTATTATAAAAGCAAATGGGGACTAATACTAAAACATATGGTAAGGTGTCTACAAAGTTTTGTCCATACAGTATGCATATGCATAAGAATTATGAACATGATAATAATAATAATAATTTTGTGTTTTTAAGGGAGACACGTCAGGAGATTACCGTAAAACCCTGCTAATCCTGTGTGGTGGTGAGGATTAGGAGTCTGAGCCGTGTGTCTGACTGGCAGACGCTATGCCGTGATCCCGTCCTCCGTCGCCGCCCTCTATCGCCATCCCCGCTGTGCTGCAATTGCCTTTGCTACAGTTATGCCAAAATCGATGATTTTTGAAACTTCCTCGACTCCACCTCACTGTGGTCACTGTGTATCGTCAATCTTTTTTTTTTTTTTTACCTTTTTCCCTTTGTATGATGATGGAGTTGAATTGTGATTACTTCATCCATAAGTGCTTTGGAGTAATGGTCGTTTCCAGGGTTTCAGTAACCTAAACAAAGAAATAAACACCATTGATCCTACTGTGTTTCAGGTTTAATTATTTTGCTTGATGAATATTAAATATTGGGATGGATGGATGGATGGATGGAAGGAAGGATGGATGGACGGCTGGACAGACGGACAGACAGACAGACAGACAGACAGATAGAGAGACAGATAGATAGATAGATTAATGTATATCCAATCTTATTTGCATAGCACTTTTTTAAAATGTGACATTGTCCCAAAGCGGCTTTACAGAATTAAACTGATTAAAAATATACATTATTAAGTTTATCCCTAATGAGTGAGTCAGACATGATAGTGATGAAGAAAAAACTCCCTTTAGACAGTATAAGGAAGAAACCTTGAGAGGAACCAGACTCAGAAGGGAATCCACCCTGATTTCGGAGACATTCAAATATTTATTCATTATAGTTCCATCATTTTTGAGGTTATCAACTGTTCGCTGATGGACAGTGCAAAAGTTTTCATGGTAACTGTAGTTCAAAATCGTTGGTTGTATGAATAACATTCCAAATCCATCTTTATTTTTAATTTTATTTAACCCTTCTGAGTAACCACATAGATTATGCGGAGAACATGCTCAGCTGCAGGGAGTGGTCTTCAGTTGAAGAGGACGTCAAGATAAATCAGGCAGGTTCGGAAAAAAGTAGAATACAGGATCAATGGAGAGAGTTCGAGAGAGAAGATGAGAGGGAAACAGGAAAGGAGACACGGTGCAGTATGATCATGGGGAAAGTAGAGACTTCAGCAAGACTACTGATGACATTATAACTAAAAGGGAGAGCTAGTAAGTATCACAGCCATGAGGGAGCTCTGGGATGTAAACAACCAGCCACACCGTTGCAACAACCGTAAGTTAACACGTTGGGGAAAAGTTCACCAAAACCCTAGAACCATAAATCGTACAGATCTGATACTTTACATAAGGCTACTTCTACACTAATCCGGATAAATTTGAAAGATTAGATAAATTTAGATTTTAATCCAAAACACTCTGTGTCCACACTTTGGTTATCTATCTATCTATCTATCTATCTATCTATCTATCTATCTATCTATCTATCTATCTATCATGTATACATATACTCAGTCGTGCTGTTGTTGCTGCATTAATGATTGTAAGTTTCTGTTAGAGTTTCTATCCAATCATATTTCAGCTGTCACATCGCATATTATAGTAAGGATAGTACTGTGAGCACTACAGGCTTTGTTTAACCATAAACTCTATGCTGCTTGAAGCTGTTGCTGTAACAGCACTGGACACCACTGAAAGCCTAGGTGTGAAATGCACTGCCCACCACTGATCTAATAAAAAACACATTAGTCAAGTCAAGTGAAGTCAAGAGGCTTTTATTGTCATTTCTCATCAAATTAAATCAAATTTTTTTTACTGTCACATACACATACATACACAAACAGGGTACGACATGCAGTGAAATGCTTTTTACGACAGTACGGCATAAGGAAATAGGATGGGGAGAAAAATAAAACAAAGAAAAAGAAGGCAGATAAATAAAGTATAAAAACTATATAAAATATAAGAATATATAAAGATATATATGAGATATATATGAGAGAAAAGATGTATAAACAGAAAATGCGTATATGCTTATGGCAGGAAGAAGTAAAACAGTACTTCTACTATACAAAGTGGAACACAGTAAAAACGAGACAACGTTCCGCCACAACCCCGTTGCTACACAAAACAACATAGAACTACAACACTCAAAAATATGGAAATAAAGATGTTACGATACAGACTTTACATAAGTTTGGTACAGTGAAGATATAAGGAAGTGCAAACATTACACCTAAAAACACAAAACTGAAAAGTCCAGATATCACACTGCAGGTATTGCATATGAAAATATGCATTATGGAAATGAAAAAGGTTGTAGTTCACAGTGATCCATCATCCAAGTGTGATATAACCATCTTCAACTTTCCAAACATGTTCACCATGACTTTATTATAGTGAAAGGCTTTGTATTAGCAAAGACTTTGATGTAGTTACAGACAATATTTGACACTGCATTCACGAGTTATACACTGACATAATGATGTTTCTAATGGAAACCATGTGACAGATTGTTGAACAATGATGATTCTCAACCACGAGGAACTTTCACACAGTTATCATGCTGGATAATTCGAGATCTCTGCATTACCTATAGAGAGAGAGAGAAAAAAAAAAACAAGAACAAAACAAAGCTGAATTTGCAGCAGGGAATTTCCTCGGGTCGAACCGTCTCCTTTTGCTTCCTCTCTGTCAGGTGCGAATGTAAATAGAGGTAGTGACTGAAGAGGATTGCTCTGATAATCTGAGCCATGAGCACAAACAGAGACAAATCCCTGCTGATAGGTAGACACTGTGTGTGTGTGTGTGTGTGTGTGTGTGTGTGTGTGTGTGTGTGTGTGTGTGTGTGTGTGTGTGTGTGTCTGTGTGTGTGTGTGTGTGTGTAAATGTGACGATGTCATTGTTAAATCCCTACTACATTAAAGTAAAGTTAAAAGAAAGATCAACAGAAAAGCTAAAAAGTGACTAATGCTAGTCTGATGCTTGCTAGCATAGCATTTCAACAGTAGGATGAAAAATACCAAATGACGCAGCTTGGAAACAGTTCCTTTCAAAGCAGTTATTAAGGAGCCAAGAACCAATTATTACAGCTAATCCACAAAGCAAAAGTATGCACCCTTGACTTTTTACAGTCACAAAGCATGTACTTGATAAAAATTAGAGATTCACTCTGTAAAATGTGATTCCAGTAAAAGTAAAAATGCTCATTTTAAACTTTCACTTGAGTAATAGTGCAAAAGTATTTGCCTTTACATGTACTTAAGTATCTAAAGTACTATGATTTATTGCAGCTATAATGTTTCTATTATCATTTTTTTTCACAAGACTCTTCAACTCAGTTTATGTGAAAAGACTCTAATGTGACTTGAAGCACCAATATTTTAATAGAATGATAGAAATGAGTCACTGATTGATTTTCATTTTGAGTTTTTCATGATGTTGTGGCAAGTAGTGTCAGGAGTTTCATCTATTCCTCTTAAAATGTTCTGCTTTCTGTTGAACTGAGGCTGAACTGTATGTTGGTGATAATTAGATACGCCAAGCGGCAATCAAAAAGAAGTTCAAAACAATGTGCTCTCAAACCTGATTGGCGGTTTGCGGTGTGTTTCACCAGTTTTTATCCGCATATTTATAAAAAAGGAACGACTGATTTCACAGAATGTAGTTGAGTAAAAAGATATCTAACTTTGAAATGTAGTGAAGTGAAAGTAAAACAGATACGCAAAAGAATGCTACTTAAGTACAGCAACGAATTACATTTCATTTCTTTCTCTCCACCACTGCATATCTGGTTCTTGTCCAAACAGTTGCCACAAAGTCTAAAACAAACAATTCTATAAAATATCATTGTATGCTAAATTGTTAAATTTTCCTTTTACTGGAAGTAAGAAACCCAAACAAAGTTACAGCATGACGAAGCTCCTGCACACAAATCCATCTCAATGAAGACATGTTTGTTGATGTGAAAGTTGGAATAAAATAATTATATTACGACTATACTGCACAGTGCCTTGATCTCCTCAACTTCACTACTGGGACACCACATGAAGCCCAGACCTCTTCACATGACATCAGTTTCATATGCTCTTGCAACCAAAATAATTCCAAAATTCCCTCAGCCACCTAAAAATCTAGTGGGAAGCTTTCCCAGAAGAGTGGAGGTTACTATAAAAACAAATGAGGAATTAGCTTCAATAAGATCCTCAGCAATTACATGAGTGTGATAGCCAAGTGTGCACATATGTTTAGTAATTTAAAAATATACAGTGAGGAAAAGAAGTATTTGAACACACCCTGCTATTTTGCAAGTTCTCCCACTTAGAAAACATAGGGGTGTCTGAAATTGTCATCGTAGGTGCATGTCCACTGTGAGAGACATAATCAAAAAATAATAATCCAGAAATCACAATATATGATTTTTAAACTATTTATTTGTATAAGACAGCTGCAAATAAGTATTTCAACACCTGTCTATCAGCTAGAATTCTGACCCTCAAAGAACACACCCTGCTATTTTGCAAGGGGGGTCTGAAATTGTCATCGTAGGTGCATGTCCACTGTGAGAGACATAATCAAAAAATAATAATCCAGAAATCACAATATATGATTTTTAAACTATTTATTTGTATAAGACAGCTGCAAATAAGTATTTCAACACCTGTCTATCAGCTAGAATTCTGACCCTCAAAGACCTGTTAGTCTGCCTTTAAAATGTCCACCTCCACTACATTTATTATCCTAAATTAGATGCACCTGTTTGAGGTCGTTAGCTGCATAAAGACACCTGTCCACCCCATACAATCAGTAAGAATCCAACTACTAACATGGCCAAGACCAAAGAGCTGTCCAAAGACACTAGAGACAAAATTGTACACCTCCACAAGGCTGGAAAGGGCTACAGGGAAAATGCCAAGCAGCTTGGTAAAAAAAGGTCCACTGTTGGAGCAATGATTAGAAAATGGAAGAAGCTAAACATGACTGTCAATCTCCCTCGGACTGGTCATGTGGTCAGATGAGACCAAAATAGTACTTTTGGGTCATAATTCCACTTAACGTGTTTGGAGGAAGAAGAATGATGAGTACCATCCCAAGAACACCATCCCTACTGTGAAGCATGGGGGTGGTAGCATCATGCTTTGGGGGTGTTTTTCTGCACATGGGACAGGGCGACTGCACTGTATTAAGGAGAGGATGACCGGGGCCATGTATTGCGAGATTTTGGGAAACAACCTCCTTCCCTCAGTTAGAGCATTGAAGATGGGTCGAGGCTGGGTCTTCCAACATGACAATGACCCAAAGAACACAGCCAGGATAACCAAGGAGTGGCTCTGTAAGAAGCATATCAAGGAGTGGGCCAAAATCCCTCCTGCAGTGTGTGAAAACCTGGTTTATTTGCAGCTGTATCATACAAATAAATAGTTTAAAAATCATACATTGTGATTTCTGGATTTTTATTTTTTAGATTATGTCTCTCACAGTGGACATGCACATACGATGACAATTTCAAACCCCTCCATGATTTCTAAGTGGGAGAACTTGCAAAATAGCAGGATGATCAAATTCTTATTTTCCTCACTGTAGTTGAAGCTTTATATAGAATAAAAATTTGGTTGGGTTGTGAGGTAACATCTTTCACAAAGCTAAAAGCAGACAACATTTAAATTGATAGCATTGGATAGACGCCCTTGTCCAGAGCAACTTCTTATGCACTGAGCTACAAGTTCCACCAAAAGCTGTATTAGATTTCTGGGCTAAATTAATGTCCACAATAAAAAACACACTTTAAAATCTAGTGGAACATCTTCCCAAAAGAGTAGAGTTTTGGGGACTAAATGTAAAAACAGCACATACAAATGTAATGGTCAGATGTCCAAACTATATGTAGGTAGGTAGGTAGGTAAGTAGGTAGGTAGGTAGATATATAATGTCTGTTCATTCTTACATAATGTCTACATTGTAATGTTAGAATTGTTTTCCTTCTATATACGATGTATGCACTTACAGCTGAAAAAAAGCAGAGCAAGTTGTCTCTATAACTACCGCTATTTACATTTTCACCTGACAGAGAGGAAGCGGAAGAAGAAGCTTTAACCTAAGGAAATTCCCTGCTGCAAAACACAAAAATTATGCAGCAGGGAACTGTGCTAAATGTAATGCATGTATCCTAAATTATACACAGCAGTAAACCATTGTCAAATGTTCCTGTGGTTGTACTGTAATGTCAACAGTGTAATGTCTGCATTGAAATATCAGCAGTGTAATGTCTATGCTGTAAATTCAGTTGTTTAATGTCTGTACTGTATAGTCAGTCGTGTAAAATCTGTAGTGCAATGTGTGCATTTTAGTGTCAGTGCGGTAATGTCGGTAGTATTAAGTCTGCATTGTAAATTCAGCAGTGTAATTACAGTATGGTAATGTCAGTAGTGTAATTATAGTATGGTAATGTCAGTAGTGTAATGTCTGCATTAAATGTCAGTAGTTTAACTACAGTACTGTAATGTCAGTAGTGTTATTACAGTATGCACTGCAATATCAGTATAGTAATGTCAGTAGTGTAATGTTGATAGAGTAATGTCAAGTCAAGTCAAAAGTCAAGAAGCTTTTATTGTCATTTCAACCATTTATAGCTGACGCAGTACACAGTGAAATGAAACAACGTTCCTCCAGAACCCTAATGCTACATATAACAATAATCACAGAAACAAAAAACACAGGGCTAGTAAGTGTCCTCACCACATAAAGTGCAACCTGGTGCAAACAGTGCAAAGACAACACACAAAACACAAAATAGCTCTGCCAGTAAAACTGTTGTGACAAGACAAAGTGAACAAAATTAAACAGTACAAAATGTAAAAAAAAATTTTGTGCAACCGAGCAATATAGCAGCAGTTCAGAAAAGATATGCAAAGTAAGCATTTAAAAAGTTTATGGTAATGAGGTGATGTAATGTGGGTGGTACTGAAGTCATGGGTGTGCGAAGTGAGTACGAGTGTGTGTTGAGTCCGGGTTCTAAAGATCAGTCACACAGTTGTTCATGTTAATACTGTATGGTTTTGTAGTGTAATGTCAATGTTTGAACTGTAGTATCAGTTTTAAAATATCTGCACTGCAATGTCAGAAGTGTAAAATCTGCACTGCAATTGAAGTACTGTGGTGTCAGTAATGCCAGTAATGTCAGTAGTGTAATGTCTGCACTGTAATGTTAGTAGTGTAGTGTCAGTAATGTCAGTAGTGTAAAATATTTACTGTGATGTCAGTAGTGTAATGTCAGTAGTGTCAGTAGTACAATGTCTGCACTGTAAAGTTAGTAGAGTAATTACAATACTGTAATGTTAGTTGTGTAATATCAGTACTTTAATGTCAGTAGTGTAATTACATTATGGTTCTATCAGTAGTGTAATATCTGCAATAAATGTCAGTAGTGTAAGGACAGTAGTAAAATGTCTGCACTGCAATGTCAGTAGTGTAAAATCTGCACTGTAATGTCAGTAGTGTTAGTAATATAATGTCTGTACTGTAATGTCAGTAGTGTAAGATATGCACTGTAATGTCAGTAGTGTAAAATCTTTACTGTAATGTCAGTAATGTCAGTAGTGTAAAATCTTTACAGTAATGTCAGTAGTGTAATGTCGGTAATGTCAGTAGTGTAAAATCTTCTCTGTAATGTCAGTGGTGTAAAATCAGCACTGTAATGCAGTAGTGTAATGTCAGTAATGTTAGTAGTATAAAATTTGCACTGTAATGTCAGTAGTGTAAAATCTTCACTGTAATGTCAGTAGTGTAATGTCAGTAATGTTAGTAGTATAAAATTAGCACTGTAATGTCAGTAGTGTAAAATCTTCACTGTAATGTCAGTAGTGTAATGTCAGAAATGTCAGTAGTGTAAAATCTTCACTGTAATGTCAGTAGTGTAAAATCAGCACTGTAATGCAGTAGTGTTATGTCAGTAATGTTAGTAGTATAAAATTTGCACTGTAATGTCAGTAGTGTAAAATCTTCACTGTAATGTCAGTAGTGTAATGTCAGTAATGTTAGTAGTATAAAATTAGCACTGTAATGTCAGTAGTGTAAAATCTTCACTGTAATGTCAGTAGTGTAATGTCAGAAATGTCAGTAGTGTAAAATCTTTACTGTAATGCCAGTAGTGTCAGTAATGTAATATCTGTACTGTAATATCAGTAGTGAAAAGTTATTGTGAAATCTTTTTATTTTTGTAACATTGGCAGTTGGCTAGAATGGCTGATAATGCAGGAAAGAAATATGTCAGAAATGTCAGTACTGCAAAGTTTACATATGTCCTGTAATAATACAGATTAATAATACAACAATCAGCACTGTAATGTCAGTGTAGGAATCAGTATAAAAGTAATGCATATTGAAATTGCATTATTAATGACATAATGTCTATACTATGATGTCAATACTGTACTTTCTGTACTTGGCTTGATAAATCAGATCCAGTACACTGGCATTAATACATGCATACATTAATACACAACCACCTTTAAGTAAAATTTTGTTGCACAAGTAACTGCTGCTAAATCATTACCAAATGTACAGTATTCTTTTTTTAGACAGACAATCTCATGTGCACTGGGTCTGTCTATATATGTTGTTTCATGTAGCACCTAAGTCCTGAAGAAAAGTTGTTTCATCTCAGTGTGTATTGGTTAAAATGACAATAAAGCCACTTGACATGACAGTACACCAGATAAAAGACGTTTACAGATCACACACTGGCCTGTTCCAGTACATCTTTATATCTTCGATATCTGTCTCATTGAACATTAATATTGTCTAATATCAAATTTTATTGTACAAGAGACTTTAATGATCAGAATTCCGAGGCACAGAATTCTCGTCTCGTATTTTGTATCAAAGAGGCCTTTCACATCTGCATCTGGGTTAT
This sequence comes from Silurus asotus, assembly GCA_024362625.1. Classification (NCBI taxonomy): domain Eukaryota; kingdom Metazoa; phylum Chordata; class Actinopteri; order Siluriformes; family Siluridae; genus Silurus; species Silurus asotus. The sequence goes on from MU585527.1 coordinate 269,548, forward strand.
GTGCATGTATGCTCGAGTGCACTTTATCGTGCGTGTGCGTGTGTGTGTGTGTGTGTGTGTGTGTGTGTGTGTGTGTGTGTGCATGCTGTTGTCAGGCCATCTTTGAGTTAAAAGAGGAAAGAAGAAAAAAAAAACTTGTAAGCCTAGGAAATCCCCTGCACTGAGCCAACATCCCAGACAGCATTGATTATGCAGCAAGAGGCAACAGCAGAAGAGCAGCAACGAGACCAATGTGCGATTAGAGTGAAAAAACCAAATAAACCGTCAGGATAGTGTTTTTAGAATGACCTAAAAGTCTGCAAGCAAGCACGCAACACACACACACACACACCCACACAGAAAGAAATATAGAAAATGGTGTGCAACAGTAATATATATATAAATATATGTGTGGGTGTGTGTGTTTAAACCTGTCATTTAATCTTTTGTGGTTTTTGAGAGACACATGCATGCTCCTTTTCTAATTTTCTATGCAACAACCTCCGTTATATAACTACATGAAGATTTTTTTTGTTGTTGACAAATTTTAAATGTCCAGATGTTCCACTTTATTTTCATGGAAAAATACTTTCTTAGCATGAATAACAGTTTTTCACTTTCACGGCATCCGGATAGTCTGTTTCTCCAAACATTCAATTGAAACACTTTGCCATGCATCTTCTAAAAAACCAAAGATGTTCTTCAATAGTTGGGGATTTCTTTACAATACAGTTCATCCCAGAGCACTTCCAGATTTAGGTGCGGTGACTGAGCAGGCAGTTCCATGATAGATATTACTTCAGAAGACTGTTTGTCCTCTTTTTTAATGCTTACTGAGCTCGGACGTATGATCTGCTCTGGCTCGTTGTATTGACCGTTGCATATATATATATATATATATGTGAGTATATCTATCTATCTATATATATCTATATCTATCTATCTATCTATCTATCTATCTATCTATCTATCTATCTATCTATCTATATAAATGTTACTTATCATACTTGTTATAGTGTTCATTAATGTTTTGAATTAATAATTTTTCACTTTCAACCTATCTTACACTAGAACAGACATCATATTCTGTTTTGCAAAGAGCTCAGAGTCTCTGTGTGTGTGTGTGTGTGTGTGTGTGTGTGTGTGTGTGTGTGTGTGTGTGTGTGTGTGTGTGTGTGTGTTTGTGTTTGTGTGCACATGTGTGCATGTGTGTACGTGTACGTGTGTAAGACAAATGAAGGTCCTTTCTGCAGTCATACTATACTTTAAACATATTAAAAGTGTAAAGTGTGTCCACATCGATTGCAGCTGAGTTTAAAGTACACACACACACACACACACACACACACACTGTGTGTTCAAACTTAACCAGGAAAACAGCAGGTCCCCTCCTTTTTTGAGCTTAAAACATATCAGGGCCTTACCACTATGCGGGAATTCCCCCTTTTTGTCGAAAAGCACAGCGAACACTTCCTGCAGTGCCACCAGTTTCCTAAATACATGCCTCACGGACACAAGCAACCCAAGGAGGTAAGTGCTTTGTGTGTGTGTGTGTGTGTGTGTGTGTGTGTGTGTGTGTGTGTGTGTGTGTGTGTGTGTGTGTGTGTGTGCGTGTGTATATGTGTGTGGGGGGGGTTGTGTGTCTCTCTGTGTGACTCTGTGTGTCTACAGTACATACTTGTGTTAAAATTCCAAAGAGAGAGAATTATAAAGTACTCTTTTCAATAGAGATACAATTCTATTTTCATTCACTGCATATCAGTATTATTGAGCATACAGTAGAAGTCAATTTTAATTCTTTCTGTTTTTTTATTTTATGTTCATTTTGATGACATCTTTATGGCACATTAGCTCATTTTATGTCATGTCATATCATGGAATATTAGGGTTCACACCATTTAACGCACTATAACGTATTTTAGTTTTTTTTTATAATGCTGGTTTCTAAGGCAGTGGGGTGATGAGCAACTCGGTTAGGAGGTTTGCAAGGTCGAAAGGATATGACAAGTACCTTTTTTTTTCTATCTTAGAGTTTAATGTGGAGGGGAAGAAAACATGCATGTCATTGAAGATATTTCAATGCATTGAATGTCATATATATATATGTTTCTTTTTTATGCCTATATACTGTATATAACAGGAATTCCAGCTCTACATGTTTATTGTTCACTCATAACATCAGCATTCCTCATTGTTTTGTATGTACTTACTGTATAATGCGAGTTATTCAGGGTTATGAAGGATCGGAAGATATCTGGACTATGGCGCAACGCATTTCATCAGTTTATTATGAAGAATTCCGTTATTGCTCTGGAATTAGGGTGTCTGCTACATGGTGTAAATGTAAATGTATTAACGTCACATTTCAAATTTATCGTGTAGTGAAGCAAACACGGTACGAATTCCTTCGTTCTTATTTTTCATCTTAGTATTATGACTATTTGTTGTTTTGAGGTTTATTTACCGTATGTACGTCAGTGACAGTTTGTACAATGAAATTCTTAATTAAGGTTTCAGGCAAACTACAGCAATAATAAATATTATACATTAAACAGAAAAAGAAAATACAAATCAAAAAAGACAAGAAGAGAAAAGTAATAATGAGGCATTAGAAAGGTATATTTATTATGTTTGTACAGAAATGTCTGTGTGTGTATGTGTGTGTGTGTGTGTGTGTGTGTGTGTGTGTATATATATATATACATACATATTTCTTTCTTTTTTCTTCCTCTTTTATTTGTATATATTTTTTATTAATATAAGTTTTTACATATATGACAGTAGAGTCGCTGACGATCTGATTTAACAATTGACATGGTGTTGACAAGTCATCAGAGAGGTTGACACCAAGAAACTTGATGTCTCTTTCTACAAACTCTTTCTAAAAAAAGGTTTGTTGTTGTTTTAAAAAGTAGAATATAGAAGCTTTTGTAGCCAAAACATATTTTGTGTGTGTTTGTGTGTGTGTGTGTGTGTGTGTGTGTGTGTGTGTGTGTGTGTGTGTGTGTGTGTGTGTGTGTGTGTGAACATACTTGGCAATGAAGCCCGTTCTGATTCAAATGCTGATCCTAATTCCGATTCTGATATCCACGCTCAGCTGTAGTTTATTTCAGTTAATTAGTTAGTTAGTTATTAGTTATTAGTTAATTAATTGTTAATTGAAATATTGATCCTGATTCTAATCCGGATCTTGATGATGACAGTAATTCTGATTCTGACATCTGTAATCGATGCCAGGTTATTTATGTAAATTCAGAAACTGGATTCTGATCCTGATTGTGAATCTGAATCCTATTTTACGTACCAGTTCATTTAATGCTAAATTTTGATTCTTAATGAATGATTCTGATGCTGGTCCTGATTTCGACTCTGAAATCCATAATCAGTGCTAGTTTATTTCATTCAGTTCTTAATTTGGATCCTGAACCTGATTTTGATCCTGATACTGATTGTAATTCAAATTCTCAAACCCACGATCACTGTCAGCTTAATTCATTCACTCTAAAATTGCATTCTGATTCTGATATCTGTCATTATTGACAGTTTATTTATTTTAATTCAAATTTGGATTCTGATATTTTTATTCTGATTCTGGTGCTGATTCCAATTTAGAAGTCTATGATCAATACCAGTTTGTTATATCCAGTTCTAAATCAGCTTGATCGGTGGTTTCAGGCTTAGAGACACCTCGACATAAACTCATGTTTAGAAATCTGAACATGTTTCTACTTAGTGTGCTACACTAACTTCTACCATTACTTCTACTTCTACTTAGTAAACCTTAGTGTGTGGTTTATTGTCCAGTTCTACCTTTTTAATATGAAATAAGAATTTATTGAACATAAAAAAATCAATTTATTTAGATCCACACATGAAAACACACGCCTGTATTTTTACATGTGCGACTTTTACACACAATTAATTCGTTTTCACAGGTTAATATTTTACATATTATTACTATTTGAGTTCTCTGGGGTCGTTTCAAACGTTTAACATTTTTTTAAAATATTTGATACTCCACCAGATGTCAGCATTTATGTGAGCAAGTCTCACAAAGGGTCTTTGAAGGAGAGCTTTGCAGTGTCATGCTGTTCAGTTGACATTTTAAAGGTAATGGAAGTCAAATGACAACGCACTTTGGAACTTTATGGTATTAAGGAACAGGACAAAATGTCTAAAATTACATCAGCAGGTCATAAAATAGTCATCGGTCACTAATCATAAATTTAGGTTTAATTTTTTGCCTTAAAGGTCACAGAAAAAAAAATCCAAAACAAAAATCCATCACAATATCGTATATTAATTTTGTCTAAAGGGAGACTTCATACTAAATGTGAAGGTACGAGCAGAAATATTAAGAGGCAACTGAAAATAACTGAACAAATTCATTTGTTTCATGCAAAAAATACAAATAAAAAAAGAAATTATATTAGACAAAAAAATGTATAGAGACTGAGATGTAAAACAGGAAGTATAAAAAAACATTTGTTGAACAAGAGAAATGGGGTACATACTGTAATTACAAACCGATTTGAGGTTTAATGAGTTTAAAGTATTTCTAGCATCGTGCAAAATATAATTTTTTTATTTATTTATTTTTTTCACCCCAAACGTCTTTATTGAGTTTATGTATTTGAAATCCTGTACATGTCTAAATATCCACATATCCACAATACATTTTACAAATTTGCCATGTTACATCTGTGTATATATACATTTATGATAATGTATTTAAGTGTATGGTAGTGTGTGTTAGTGTATAGTAGTGTATTGTAGTCTATGGCAGTGTGTTGTAGTGTATGGCAGTGTGTTGTAGAGTATGGTAGTGTGTGTTAGTGTATAGTAGTGTATTGTAGTCTATGGCAGTGTGTTGTAGTGTATGGCAGTGTGTTGTAGAGTATGGTAGTGTGTGTTAGTGTATAGTAGTGTGTGTTAGTGTATTGTAGTGTATTGTAGTGTATGGCAGTGTGTTGTAGAGTATGGTTGTGTGTGTTAGTGTATGGTAGTGTATTGTAGAGTATGGTTGTGTGTTAGTGTATGGTAGTGCATTGTACTGTGTGGTAGTGTGTGTTATTGTATAGTAGTGTATGGTAGTGTATTGTAGTGTATTGTAGTGTATGGCAGTGTGTTGTAGAGTATGGTTGTGTGTGTTAGTGTATGGTAGTGTATTGTACTGTGTGGTAGTGTGTGGTAGTGTATTGTATTGTATGGTATTGTATTGTGTGGTAGTATGTGTTAGTGTATAGTAGTGTATTGTACTGTGTGGTATTGTCTGGTAGTGTGTTTTAGTGTATGGTAGTGTGTTGTATGTATGGTTGTGTGTGTTGGTGTATGGTAGTGTATTTTGTCATGTGTGATCGTGTGTGTTAGTGTATGGTAGTGTATTGAACTGTGTGATTGTGTGTTTTAGTGTATTGTAATGTATGGCAGTGTATTGTAGAGTATGGTTGTGTGTGTTAGTGTATGGTAGTGTATTGTAGAGTATGGTTGTGTGTTAGTGTATGGTAGTGCATTGTACTGTGTGGTAGTGTGTGTTATTGTATAGTAGTGTATGGTAGTGTATTGTACAGTGTGATAATGTGTGTTAGTGTATAGTAGTGTATTGTACTGTGTGGTATTGTCTGGTAGTGTGTTTTAGTGTATGATAGTGTGTTGTATGTATGGTTGTGTGTGTTGGTGTATGGTAGTGTATTTTGTCATGTGTGATCGTGTGTGTTAGTGTATTGTAGTGTATTGTAGAGTATGGTTGTGTGTGTTAGTGTATTGTATTGTATTGTATGGTATTGTATTGTGTGGTAGTGTGTGTTAGTGTATAGTAGTGTATTGTACTGTGTGGTATTGTCTGGTAGTGTGTTTTAGTGTATGGTAGATAATAGTGTATGGTAGTGTATGGTAGTGTGTGTTAGTGTATAGTAGTGTATGCTTTTTATTGTAGTGTATAGTAGTGTGTGTTAGTGTATAGTGGTGTATGTTAGTGTATTGTAGTGTATGGTAGTGTGTTAGTGTATGGTGGTGTGTGTTAGTGTATGGAAATGTATTGTATTGTATGACAGTGTGTTGTAGTGTATGGTAGTGTGCGTTAGTGTATAGTAGTGTATGTTAGAGTATTGTAGTGTATGTTAGTGTATGGCAGTGTATTGTAGTGTATGGTTGTGTGTGTTAGTGTATGGTAGTGTATGTCAGTGTGTTGTAGTGTATGGTAGTGTGTGTTAATGTATGAAAGTGTGTGTTAGTGTATAAAAGTGTGTGTTAGTGTATAGCAGTGTGTTGTAGTGCATGGTCGTGTGTGTTAGTGTAAAGTAGTGTATGGCAGTGTGTTGTAGTGTATGGTCGTGTGTGTTAGTGTATAGTAGTGTCTGGCAGTGTGTTGTAGTGTGTGTTAGTGTATAGTGGTGTATGTTTGTGCATTGAAGTGTATGGTAGTGTGTGTTAGTGTATGGTAGTATATTGTAGTGCATGGCAGTTTTTTGTGGTGTATAGAAGTGTGTTTGAGTATGTTAGTGTACAGTAGTGTTTGGTTATGGATGTTAGTGTATAGTAGTGTGTGTTAGTGTAT
>MU585527.1:292650-297650 GCA_024362625.1 Silurus asotus
TACTGTTAATAAAAGTTTATTTATTTATTTATTTTTTGTTTGTTTAATTTATAAGGTACAAGACTGAATATAAAGGAAAAAACTAAATCCCAAACATTAAAACTATTTTTTTTTTTAAAAGTGTTTTATTTGTTTACTCGTTTAATCAGAATTTTTTTTTTTTTATATTTATTTAAAATTTGTGACGAGTAAAAACTGATCCCTTTACACCACATCACACCACACTTCAATACAGAGTAAAGAACAAAACAAAACAAAACACGCCCTGCAATCTTCAGCGTGAGATCTTTATCGAAACCACCTCCCTCTCTCCCTCTCTCTCTCTCTCTCTCCCTCTCTCTCTCTGCCCTCGTCTTGTTTTTATAACTCTATCAGCATGCAAATTACTGTGCCCTAAAATAACCTGAGAGAAATCCCCGGCCCCTGACGTATGCAAATGGCTCTTTTTTGAATTGTAAATGGACAGATGCCGAGTCGCTGCATGCTGGTTATATGTACTGTAACACACGTCTGTGAATCGGATTGTCACGTTTTCTTTTCCCTCTGTCCCTCTGTGCAGGAGAGCATGCGAGCTGAGTGAGCAGGTGGGTATGGATGGTAAAGGCCCGTATCGGATCTACGACCCCGGCGGGAGCGAGGCCCAATCCAAGGAGGAAGCGAGCAGCTACAGGCAGCTCCTGGAGGAGAACACGGTCCTGAGAGAGCGCATGAAAGGCCTCAAGAGCCTCGGTGAGTCGCACGGCTCCGTCCACCCGCTGGACCAAAAGTTCACACTTTTACACGCTTCATCTTCCTCGTCTTCCTCTAAACGTTCCCGCAAAACCAGAGGCACACAGTTGCACATTAAGGATGCCCGAGCGTAAAATTTTCCCCTTCACGTGAGACTCAAACCTGTTCCAGCACCAGCCGGCTCCATGAAGTTCTGCTGTACGTGGGTTGGATACAGCAGAAGATCTCCTGCTCTAGAGCGCCAACCATATTTAACATGATGAATGTGAACGTTGACTGCACCCCCAGGCCTCCTCACCACTCCTACATCAGTACCCGACTTTACTAACACCCTCGTAGTTGAGTAAATCTTCAACAAAGTCTACTGGAACATCTTCCCAGAAGAGTGGAGCGTCTTATAACAGTAAACAACGTGTCAGTGTGTAGATGTTTATTAGAAGGCTTACGGAAGGAGTCTCCAGCATCTGAGCTCTAGGCGGACGCGTCTGCTTGGTTTTGCTTTTCCTCGGTAACCGCGAATTGTGTCGAGAGGGAAATCGAGACGAAAGTGAGAACAGAAACTCGTTTCTCAGACGTTCCCCGGCGTGAGATGTTACTGTAAACGGATAAAAATAAAATCTGATGAATCATTCCGCGATAAATCACACAGATACGTGAAAATACCAAAGACTTGTTGACACGGCGTGACAGGGACGCGCACTCGCATTTCTGTGCGTGTGTCCGAGCTTCACGTGTGTTTCTGCGCCTCTTCCAGGATACACGTGAGCCGATTTACCCAAAACCAGTCCTGCAGGGACACTTCTCACTCCTGAATCATCTCCATTATCTCCTGTCTCGTTTTACAGATAGCATCACCATGCCGGCAAGTTCACAGCGCTCGGGTCCTACAAAGACCTTTCAGCGGTTTATTAGGTCCCAATGGCAAAATATCGGCCAATCAGCTGATGACGATTTTTCCTTTTATTTTTTTTGTAAAAATTAAACCGTTACAGAATTAATTAATTAATTAGATTTTTTTATTATAAAGTAAAACATCTTTACTCAGATTTAAGAAATCAAACCTCTATTCTATTCTATTCTATTCTTTTCTTTTCTATTCTATTCTGCTTTATTTTGTCCTTTTTTAATTCTGTTCACGGTTCTTGTCTTATATTTTCTATCCCACTCCATTCTATTCTTTTGTGTTCTTCTGTTTCATATTTCGTGTGTGTGTGTGTGTGTGTGTGTGTGTGTGTGTGTGTACATATTCCGGCCATGCGAATGTAACCGAGCAGGTTTTTACTGACAGCGTGTCGGAACGCGGCCGTGCCCTGACTGACGGCGTGTAAACAGCGTTGAGGGTGTAAGTGATCTGAGGTCATCCGCTGGATATTTACACATCGCCTGCATGTTTTTTTGGTTTTGTCCACAGGAGATCTGCTGGAAGAGTCTCAGTCCGAGGCGCTGAAGCTGCGCAAGCGAGTGGAGGAGCTGGTGAGAGACAACGAAGCGCTGAAGTCCTCCACGCCAAGCTTCGCCAGCGCCTGCATCAGCACTCCGGTCCACGCCGACACCCCGGGTAAGAGTCGTGGGCGCTGGGGGCTGTGCTTCTACACGCGGAGAACTATATTTAGAAACTTGATTCCAGCACGGTTTTAGAGGACAGGAACGCTATGGTAACTACCTGTTACAACCGTTCTGAGCTGATGCGCATCTTCTCAGACAAAACCAAGTCTTTTAAATGAAATATGGAACCAAAGGCTGTTTTCGTCAAGTCGGTGTCAGTCGCCTCGGGCTACACCTTTGATCTTCGTTCTCATGTTGTGTGACATGTCACCGTCTCATGATCTGCTTAAAAAAATTCCGAGCTGAGGCAGGAATTCCCTCCTGGATAATTACAGAGAGCAATAATTTACTACAGGAACTAGATCAGAATCCAAACGCTGGTAATCTGATCTCCTGCACCGTATTTCATTCAGATCTCGATCCCTTCGATTCTTTTCTCTTCGTTTGATTAGGTGCTGTTTTATTATTGTTTCTTCTGGTGTATTATTTATTTGATGTCGTGCTTCTCTACTGTTTTATACTCGTACGGTTCTGTTTTCTTCTCTCTTTTCTGTTCAGTTGCGATTTGTGTTTTTATTTAAAAGTTTTTTTTATTATTGTTCTGTTCCTTCAATACAGTTTTATTGTTACATTCAGTTTTTCCTGCTTTTTCTTTTCATTTCTATTTTGTTGATTTAATTTAGTTCAGTTCTATTTTTTCCTGTTCCGTTGTTGGAATGTGGGTGAATTGTTAGTTGTTTTGAGGTTGTTGGGTGTTGTTAAGTGTTGTTAGGTTGTGAGGTTGCTATGTGTTAGGTGTGAGGTTAGGTGTTTTTGAGGTTGTTAGGTGTTGTGTTGTTGGGTATTAGGAGTTATGAGGTTGTTAGATGTTATGAGGTTGTTGCTAGTGTTTTTAGGTTGTTGTGATGTTGTTAGGTGCTGGTAGGATGTTTTTAGGTTGTTAGGTGTTGTTAGGTTGTTAGGTGTTGTCAGGTGGTAGGTGTTGTTAGGTTGTTGCGAGGTTGTTAGATGTTAGGAGTTAGGGTTAGGTGGTGTGAGGTTGTTGTGAGGTTGTTAGATGTTGTCAGGTTGTTGTGAGGTTGTTAGATGTTGTCAGGTGTTTGGTGGTGTTGGGTTGTTGTGAGGTTGTTAGATGTTGTTAGGTGTTTGGTGGTGTGAGGTTGTTAGGTGCTATTTGGTTGTTGTCAGGTTGTTAGATGCTGTCAGGTGTTTGGTGTTGTTAGGTTGTTGTGAGGTTGTTAGATGTTAGGTGTTTGGTGGTGTGAGGTTGTTAGGTGTTATTCGGTTGTTGTTAGGTTGTTAGATGCTGTCAGGTGTTTGGTGGTGTGAGGTTGTTAGGTGTTATTCGGTTGTTGTTTGGTGGTGTTGGGTGTTGCTTTGCTCTGTCTGTAATCTTAATGCTTGTTGTCATGATCTCTCAGGTCATGGGAAGCTCCTGAGTCACCAGGCGTCTGTGCGCTCGGATCCCCGCGAGTGCCTCACTGGGAAAACGGTCCAAACGGAAGTTACAGTGAGTACAAACCTTACAGCCGCACTTCCACCGTCCACAGTCCGCACACGTACACACGTACACAGGCCGCACGCACGCTTATATGCAAATGGTATTATCAGCTGAGTTCTATATCCGGTCGGGGCAGATGTACAGCGCGCGGGGCGTGAGCGCTTGTGTAACACTGTGCATTCCTGTGTTCCGCAGGAGACCTCATCGCACTTCGAGCTGGTGAACACCGAGGACAAGACCATGGCGGAAACACAAACGGTGAGCTTCGGGTGGAAAACCCACGCTGGTCACTACGACACGTGTGAGCCTGAGAACGAACCAGCTGCTTTTTGCTTGCTGTGTGTGTGTGTGTGTGTGTGTGTGTGTGTGTGTGTGTGTGTGTGTGTGTGTGTGTATACTTTAAACTCAGCTGCAGTGACTCAGTGGGTTTGTATTCGGGTCGAGTCAGCTGTGACTCAGGGCAGGGGAAACTCCAGATTTTACTCGAGGCAGGAACACACAGATGACTCGTCACTCGCAATCGCAGGAATTTCTCTTTTGGAGACACACAAGAGGAAAAATGTGCTTTCTTCCTCTCGTGCGCCTTATTCTTGATCCGGATCCCGGAGCGTGAGAAAGATCCGAGCTGCTGCCTGGGAACTAGCGAGTAGAACGGAGCATGAAGCAGGACGGTAGATGCAGCGAGGGGGTAAGGACCAACATCTGGATTATGAACCCGTGAGATGTCATGCAGCGGCGTTTAAGCTCGCAGATAAAGGGAGTGTGTGTGTGTGTGTGTGTGTGTGTGTGTGTGTGTGTGTGTGTGTGTGAGTGCATGTGTTTACTGTAAAGCTGCGTTTGATTAGAACGTAGTCGAGTTGCTTTCGCTTTGACGCTGGAACCTGTTTGACCGAGAGCGCGGTGAGGAAGTGGAAGTGTGGACGCGGCGGTTCCAGAGGCCATTCGGCTCCCAGGAGCGCAAATCAGATTCATAATTTTTATTCAATAAATGAAACCTCATTTATTATAGAGGCAACAAGTTAACCCTGTTCGAAAACTATAGTGTGTGTGTGTGTGTGTGTGTGTGTGTGTGTGTGTGTGTGTTTGCATGCGAGTAATATTGAAAATAATTAAATTCTGTGCAATATGTTTGTGTGTATGTGTGTCTTTGTATTTGTGTATTTATATATATATTTTTTGTAAACATGGTTCTATGCAATATATGGTGTGTTTGTGTATAGGAGGT
>MU585527.1:304057-306557 GCA_024362625.1 Silurus asotus
ATTTGAAAAAAATATATAAATAATTATTATAAATAATTAATAATAAAATAATCATAAAAATAATTGCAAATTGTATAATTATTTTATTATTATGATTTTTATTATTATTATTCGTTTGTATTTCCCTAGCAGTCTAGTAAAGCAGAAAAGACTCCATCCAAGACTCTGGACCCCGAGTTGTACGAGAAGAAGATCAGGCTTTTGGAGAAACAGAGGAGAGATGTAAGTGTATCAGTGAGGATATATGAGGAATATCACTGCATGTTCACTATGTGTGTGTGATATGCTGACATGCCATTTTTTTCCTCCAAGGTGCTAGAGGTGAACAAACAGTGGGACATTCAGTGGAACTCGATGAAGGCGCAGTATGAGCAGAAGGTATTGAATGTGTAAATATAAATAGTGTGTAAAATTCCACCTGTGGAGTAAGCGTTTTTTTTCGCTCAAACGCGCCATGATTCACACGTTCCTGTGAATCGCTCGTTGCACAATCGCTTGTGGCCTGGGTGACGTGTGAGCCGGCGTTAGAATCGAGCGCACCGGCGGCTTTGCAGGTTTGCCGAACGCGCTGAAATCTGGCTCAGCAGTGGAAACGTTCGCTGACGGAAACGCCGACCGAAGCCTCTCTCGCAGACCACAAGCACCCCCTCCCGCAGAATTCCCCTTCACGAGGTTTCCTGCAGAACCTGCACATCTCTGTCTTTCTCTTTTATCTCTTTCTCTCTCTCTCATTCTCTTTTTCTCTCTCTCCGCCCACACATCCTCTCTTGTCAGTGACAGCGACGGAAGAAAACCATGTGACCTGGTACTACCTCCTGCTCTCAGCTTGTACCATCGAGTCACTTATTGTCTACGCGTTTTTGTTTGTCTACACCGTTTTTTTTGTCTACGCCGTTTATTGTCTGCGCCGTTTATTGTCTGCGCCGTTTATTGTCTGCGCCGTTTATTGTCTACGCCGTTTATTGTCTGCGCCGTTTATTGTCTACGCCGTTTATTGTCTACGCCGTTTATTGTCTACGCCGTTTTTTTTTGTCTACGCCGTTTTTTTTGTCTATGCCGTTTTTTGTCTACGACGTTTTTTTGTCTACGACGTTTTTTTGTCTACGCCGTTTTTTTGTCTACGCCGTTTTTTTGTCTATGCCGTTTTTTGTCTACGCCGTTTTTTTGTCTACGCCGTTTTTTTGTCTACGCCGTTTTTTGTCTATGCCGTTTTTTTTGTCAACGCCGTTTTTTTGTCTACACCGTTTTTTGTTTACGCCGTTTTTTTGTCTACGCCGTTTATTGTCTACTTTGTGGGAACCAGAACGCTTTATACACTCACAATTACTATCAAATATATGTCAGAAGCTCATAACCTTGCGTTATTCACATTATCTTATGCAGAAATATTTAATATATACACAACATGATCAAATGTCCCTTTTAAACATCCCATTCTTCATTCAGTCCCCATTGTCAGTTATAAGCACCACCCATTACCCCATTCAGCCACAAGGGTGTTCCACGAGGAGGGGACAGCTTAGTGGTGAAGGTGTTGGACAATGGTTCCAAAGGTTGTGAGTTCAAATCTCAGCCACACTTGGACCCTAAACACGGTCCTTTAACTCCATCAGTTGTATTAATAAGATAAATATGGATACGCACAAATGCCGTAAATAGAAATGTGCTAGTAAAGACTTTAGCAACTTCTATTCTACCACATCCCCACCATTCAAGAATTGTCGATCGAGCTGAATATTATGCAACATGCGGTTCAGACGAGAACGGAGGACAATTTGTCCGAAGACAATCGAGAGAGATAGAAAGAAAGAGTAGAGTGGACTTATCAAAAACGTATCATTTCGATCGGTCGTATCGAGCGCTCGGTTAGAAGTTCCAGCTGCGATTTCAGTGATGGGGTACACGGTAACGAAATCAGAAAACGCAGGTATAGAAAAAAACTTTTATACAAGACGGGGGGAAAAGGATTTGGACACCCTCTATTTCCCACCATGTGTTTTTTTTTTCTTCTTTAAAAGTTGGAGACACAGTTGTATACTTATACTGTATATATAATATACACTCATCTGTGAGGGGAAGGTCGCCCTGGGGTTGTCCCCAGTATCGTTTTCAGTTGCGGGTCGGAAACACACTGAAATTTCTTTCTTCGAATGTGCTTTTCTGCTTAAAAAAAAAAAGATTCCAGGTCACATACAGAGGGGAAAAAACCTCCACACACCTACGAGAAATGCTTTCTTATTTTTTCCCAAAAAATGTCAGAACGAGGGCGACGTGTAACACGGTCCCCGTAAACCACATCCCAAACTTTCTGTGCGACATTCCTGCAGGAATTCGAGGACCGGGGAACAAAGCACGTCACAACGCTCGGCCCTTCTCGTGTTTTCGGTTTATGGTCTCCTTTGACCTTGTGACGTTTCGGGACGTTTTAGACATTATGGGGAGGCGACGCTGGTGCGACTTGGTGGCGCTGCGACTTTGCGATTGTTATTTTTTTTTTTTC
>MU585527.1:309057-345113 GCA_024362625.1 Silurus asotus
ACATTTGAGCATTTTATGTAGAGTCCCATAAAGTTCAACATCTACTGATAATGTACTAATATTTTTTATGACACTGAGCTAATAAATTCCTCCAATAGGAAATTTTAAATGCAAACTTCTGTTGGAATTTCTGCATATAAAAGCTTTTGCCTGTCTGTCTACCTGTGTGTCTATCTGCTTTAGTCGTCTGTCTGTCTGTGTATCTATCTGCCTTAATAGTTCACCTGTCTGTCTGTCTGTCTGTCTGTCTGTCTGTCTGTCTGTCTGTCTGTGTATTTATCTGCCTTAATAGTCCACCTGTCTGTCTGTCTGTCTGTCTGTCTGTCTGTCTGTCTGTGTATCTATCTGCCTTAATAGTCCGCCGGTCTGTCTGTATCTATCTGCTTTAGTCACCTGTCTGTCTGTCTGTCTGTCTGTCTGTGTATCTATCTGCCTTAATCGTCTGTGTCTGTCTGTCTGTGTGTCTGTCTGTCTATCTGCCTTAGTCGTCTGTGTGTCTGTGTATCTATCTGCCTTAATAGTCCGCCTGTCTGTCAGTCTGTGTATCTATCTGCTTTTGTCATCTGTCTGTCTGTGTATCTATCTGCCTTAATCTTTTGTGTCGCCATGGCTGCTCTTTAGGGATAAATGCACACCATTCACCTTGACTGTTGATTTCTTTAAAGCTGCTTTGAGACAATGTCTGTTGTGAAAAGCGCTATACAAATAGACTTGACTTGACTTAATCGTCTGTCTGTCTGTCTGTCTGTGCATTTATCTGCTTTAGTCGTCTGTCTGTCTGTCTGTCTGTCTGTCTGTCTGTCTGTATGTATCCACCTTAGTCATCTGTCTGTCAGTAGATGTCTGTCTGTCTGTCTGTCTGTCTGTCTGCAGATGAATAAACAACCAAAAATACAACTATTCTGACTCACTTTTCTTTCTGAGCTTCTGTAGGAATTTTGCTGCAAAATGGTGAAAATAAGCTGTTATATGATGTACCAGTATATCCATGTGTTTTTTATTTTCAGGGTGAAAAGGAGTGTTTGACGACAGAGACGTGCGAGTTGAAACAGAAAGTGCGCTACCTTCAGGATCAGCTGGTGCCGCTCACTAAGCAGAGAGAGTACCAGGAGAAGGAGATCCAGCGCCTCAACCGGGTCGGTGTTCTTCTCTCTGAAAGCCTATAGTTCCATCAATCAACTATTGCTGCCGATTAATCGGCGAAAACTATTAATCGGTCGACCTCTAGTTCACATTCATTTTATTCAATAGGGTTGAGGTCAGAACTCTCTAGCAGGAGATCTTCCACCATGTCCAACTCATGTTAAGCATATCTTCATGGAGCTCTGACCTCAACCCTATAGTCTCCTAGTTAAAGTGAAGGAAAAAATGTAAGGTTTTAAAGATGATGTTTGTTTATGGGTAGGAACCACATATGGCTGGAAAAGTCAGGTGTCTCAATACTTTTGTTCATACATTCGTATGTGTGTGTGAATTCCAGGCCCTGGAGGAAGCACTGAACCTGCATTCTCCCAACTCTCAGGCCGGAATGAACCTCGGTGAAGGAGTCCTGAACTTGCGCCAGCAGGAGCTCCACACTCAAATCGCCGTCCTCAAAGAGCAGGTGAGGCAACATCTCTCGCACGTGAACCCTGTAGGTCGCAGGTTCTTCTTTGAGCATCTCATTCTACATTTAGTCTCAATTAGCTGTTATAAGCACCTCCACCCTTCAGGGAAGTTGATCCTCTCGATTTTGGGGGGTACTTGTGGACTCAGGTGTCCCAATACTTTTGCTATTGCCTCAGCGAGACGGTGATATTGATTCCGAGGGTCCGTGTCCCCTGTAGGTAAAGATCTTCGAGGAAGACTTCCAGAAGGAGCGCAGGGACAGAGAGCGCATGAACGAGGAAAAGGAGGACCTGAGACGCCAGGTGGAAAGGTTACAGGGTCAGATGACTAATCTGACCAATCAGGTGAGCGGACACACTTTTCAGGGCAGCTTTTATGAAACCCCCCCTGAACAGATTAAACCTGATCTACTCAGTTGTACTGATAGAAATAAACGTTCACGATCACTCGTTTATGAACAGGCAGAATGTTTACACCAGGGTTCTACTGGAACTTCTTATAGAGAGCGATCAAAAATAAAAAAAAAAGTGTGTGTGTGTGTTAGTGGATCAGGAGGTTCTACAGGATCAGGGTTGGGGACCTTTAGAGTTTAATCGGGGCAGTGTGTGTTGCAGTGTTGCTCTGGGGCTTGTTTATGTCCTGTTAGTATGAATTTATTGATTAGTGAGTGTGTGAGGTCAGGGCCAGGTTTTGTAATCACTGTGTGTGTGTGTGTGTGTGTGTGTGTGTGTGTGTGTGTGTGTGCGCGCGCGCAGCTCCATCAGGCGCAAAACGAGTGTCAGAGAGAGCGAGCAGAGCGGTGTAAACTGGAGCGACTGCAGATGCAACACAACAAACAGGTACTTCAGGCCACAACACAGTGCCCTCTAGTGGCTAAGGTCATTATAGAAAAAGGACAAAATGTGCCTCCTTCATGATTAGATATTTTGATTGCCTGCTATTGTGTACTTATTTGTGTGTGTGTGTGTGTGTGTGTGTGTGTGTGTGTGTGTGTGTGTGTGTGTGTGTGTGTGTGTGGGTTTTGGACGGGCAGCCGGAGAGAAGAACGTCCGACCCCACGTCCAGTACAGCTAACGGCCCTCTGAGCCCCCCGTACTGTGGCCCCTTCGTGCAGGTTGGACACCAGCTAGAGGGCTGGCCCATCCACTTCCCACCCAGAATGCCCACCCTGAGTGCTGCACCTGGGCGAGACTTTCAGCCTGTTAATCCGGTGAGCTCACACACACACACACACACACACACGGCCCATGCAAACTGACTTGTTGCAGTGTGAGGCATATGGTCTGAGCACTGACAAGCAGACTTTCCTTTTCTGCAACCTCTAAAGCAATGCTGGCAGCACTCATGCACCTCTTTTTTTAACCCAGCTTCTGCACCTGATGCACAGCATTAAAATTAAATGAGGTCCATCAACTGCTTTGATCGACCTTTGCGAGTCCAATATATATATAGTCAAACCCACTTATCTCAACCTCGGTTAACTCACCAACCCTATTAAGTCGACGTTTTTGAAGTGGAACTGCCAAATTCTCGCTTTGTCTTAGCATTTTCTAATTGGTTATGTCGATTCTTTTCTGTCGCCTAACCCTAATATCTCGAGCACAAGGGGGGAAAATTTGCCACTTAACGTCGGTTATGTCAGGAATCCCCCATGCCACGCCCCCTTCGGCAGCTGTCAAACCTCGGCATTCCCCGAAGCACCCTGCTTCTTCTCCCTGCCCGCATGGAGCTCGTTGCAGTCATGCTGATCACACACACCTGACTCTCATTCATTCACTCATCCCATCTCCTATTTAAGCCCCTCACCTCCACACACTCGCGGTCCGTTATTGTTTGTGCATGATCGTATGTGTTGGTTCATGGCGGTCTGTGTAATCGCGTATACGTATCCCGCTACGTACCCTTCTTCTCGGACTCTGTGCTCCCGGAGCGCAGCACTGTATATTACTGCTTCTCTACAAGTATTGGTGGATCATCTCACGAGTATTCTCAATAAACATTGTTTGCGTTTACTTCAGCTTCCGCCTCCTTATCCGCATTACAGGTTATCTCCATCCGCATGACCAATCAAATCACGCCAACAATGTTGTGTAAAAAAAACCTCCAAAAACACGTGCATGCACATTCTCATTTATTAACGCACATCATGTACATAAAGACATTTCAAGCACGTTATTATATTGCCGCCATTTTGGTTTTCGTTTATCTCGATCATCGGTTATCTCGATGCTTTTTGGCGACCCCCTACGACATCGACATAACCGGGTTCCACTGTGTGTATATGTTTATGTATATGTATATATTTAGATAGATATATTAGGGCTGTGAATTGATAAAAATATTTAATCGCACAATCGTCATAAGTCAACTCGCGATTACTCGCACATTTTTACCTTAAATTAATACTTTTTCCATTTTTTTTATAACCTTATCAACATGCACATGAACAAAATCAATGAGACCAACAATAGAGCATGCGTTCCCTGTAAATGTTTGTATTAATTAGGGGGTTTTAAATTAATTAGGGGTTTTTAAAATGACGTACCTCATCAGGACACCAAACGGAACTTTCTCCACGTTTCCACACGGACGGTTTTAATCGCCGGATGTGTTGCGCCATTCTGGGGGTTTTTTTGGTGCTCGATTTAAGACACAAAACAAGTGATAGGTGAATAAAAAAAAATGTTGATTTGATTTTGCATCTGAGTAAAGAATAAACGTGTGTTGCGTCGAAGGGTTAAATTTCCCGTTTTATAGATGTTTGATGATATTTTTTTTATAAAAATGTGTAAATAAATGTGTGTGTATTGTATTAATGGGGTGTTTGTTGTCGGCAGAAGCAGGAGCAGGAGCAGCGGGTTTTGGGAAGCGTGAGCGTCAGAACGTGGACTCTGGAAAGCACTAAGCACTTCATCATCATCATCATCATCATCATCCTCTTCCTCCACCTCTCTTTCTCTCCGCCACCACGTAGCTTAGTAGCATGACACACAGTTTCTCTCTCAGTCGGCATGGTGTGAATCCTCCTTGATTTCTCCTCCCAGTATCGTGTGTGTGTGTGTGTGTGTGTGTGTGTGTGTGTGTGTGTGTGTGTGTGTGTGTGTGTGTGTGTGTGTGTTTACTATACATAAATATATCTCTAATAGAATGTTGTTTATATGCTTACATTTTATAAGCCTGTATGTGAAACACTGTTCTGGAGAACATCTGTACTTATACACACATTATTTGGATTCGTATCAATAATTTAGCTTTGTACAAGGTTGAATCTTCTGGACGAAATCTTTACACGACCCAAGCGAATATACTGCTTAATTGTTTCCAAGCATTTTATTTTATTCTGGGTTTTTTTTGGGGGGGGTTTTGGCTTTACTTCAAAGTCCCTTTAATCCACATCATTTAAAGCATGTTACACGAACAAACCTGAAAGCTGTAAATCATCTTCATTCTCATCGTCTTCATCATCTTCGGTATCATCGACATCATTATCTGCTAGTGGAAGGGGTTGCACGGTGGGTCAGTGTCGGACTCAAGCATGAGTTTGAATCCCGCCAAAATCAAGCTCTCACAGCAGGGGCCCCTGAGCAAGGCCCTCAACCCTGAACTGCTCGGGTGTGTTAATGAGGTAAATGTGAGTTGTTCTGGATAAGGGTGTTTGCCTTATGCATGCTGTAAGTATAAATGACAAGTCTCATCATCCTCATATTTATTATCCTCACACTCAACAGCTTTATCATCACCACCAGTCTCATCATCCTCAACATCATCATCATCATCCTCAGTCTCATTCTCATCATCCTCAGTCTCATTCTCATCATCATCCTCAGTCTCATTCTCATCATCATCCTCAGTCTCATTCTCATCCTCCTTACTCATCATCCTAAACATTATCATCCTCCTCAGTCTTATCATCCTTATCATCCTCAGTCTCATTCTCATCATCCTCACTCATCATCCTCAACATCATTAACCTCCTCAGTCTCATCATCCTCAACATCATCATCCTCAGTCTCATTCTCATCATCCTCATATTTATCATCCTCACTCTCAACAGTTTTATCATCACCACCAGTCTCATCATCCTCAACATCATCATCCTCAGTCTCATTCTCATCATCGTCCTTATTCTCAACACCATCTCCATCATTATCATCATGCTCCTTATTTCAGCATTTTCAACATCATCTTCATTCATCATCAGCTCATGTTTGTCTCTCCGATGAAGTGAAATAAATTAGCATACATTCGCTTAAATTTTCCAGAAATGCTTGATGATGATATCAGTGTATGTTCATCAATGTTTGTGATCAGAAAGCACACGACTCACCTGATCATGATGAAGACCATGAAGCTGAAGTTCACTCCACACATAATGAAGTGAAGAGCGCTACACTTAGGGGAACGTTAACATAAAGCACTATCGCTATTTATTTCTGATAACAAAGATTGGGATGTTGTGTAAGTGTGTGTGTGTGTGTGTGTGTGTGTGTGTTTGTGATTTTTTTTTTTGTGTGTCCTTCACCTAATTTCATTTCATAACACACCACCCTGTAGGTCACCGACGCGAAAGTGTCATCCTGTAACTCGGAATTCTTTCAGACTCCTTCGATGTATAAAATTCATCCTCTTTTTGTTTTTGGTTCTTGTTAACACTTGTATAGCCGTGATTGCAGATCTGCCTAATGGTAAAAAGCTTCGGTTTTGTTGCTTTCGAATCGTGACGATGGCGTGCGGTTCGTCGCCTTTGTAATATCGTTTGTGTGTCGATATTTTGTCCGCATTAAACTGTAGATCCTGGGACCCAAAATGGACCGTAATTAAATAGAACTATTATAATGAGCGTAGACCTACAGAGCAGCTTGTTTGAGCGATTCATCATTTTTTTTCGAGTCCTCAGAAATTCCCGCACTCATTCGACCTACAGTGTGTTTGCGCCTGTTGTTTCCGTACCATCGATGGTACCGAGGGAAACGAAGTCCTCAGTTTTTCGATCGTTTAGGCTGACAATGGCGTTCAAAAACGTTCACAGAAAGGTTATTTTTTCGTCGTACTTAGGAGTTATTCGTATGTATTTATATCAGTAATATAGCAGTCGTAATTTGCTTACGAAATTTCCGCGACCTCGTCATTCTGTCCATTTAAATATATTGATTTATAGAAGATCCGTGTCCCCACAAAAAAAAAATAAATACAAATAAAAACACTTTTTCCTTTTTTTTAAAAACCATTTTTCCCTTTTTTTTTTTTTTTTTTTTTTTTTTTTTTTTTTTGGCGCCAGTTGTTCGGGTTGTACTTCGTGACGTGTAATTTGAGACGTATACTCGGCTCCGTTTTTAATCTTCCCAAGCCAACTTTTACAATCTGTAAATATAATAATAAGCAGGTTTTGGACAGGCTTTTCTAGTGAACGTGTGTTGAGTAAAAACTGCTAAACCTATTACCAGTGTGTGGAGTGTGTAGAAGTTGAAACCTTTTTTTTTCTTTTCTTTTTTTTCCACCTTTATTGATTGCAGTCTCATGCTTTTTTCGGGCACTTTGAGTAAAGAGATTTTTTTGTTGTAATAGCAAGAAAGCACATGGCATAAATCTTTTTTGTATTTGATATGCAGAAAATAAAAAATCTCAATGTTCTGACGTCTACAGAGTGTTTCCTTGTTTTTGTCTTATTACACGATACACTACAAGAACATACCGTTCCACTTTTATTCCCATTTTCTGGTAAAGCTGTTCCACTACTTTTTTGTGGAGATTCAATCTTTAGTCAGGTACTGACCGAAACTGGGGTGCAGTCCGTGTTCCTTATTCATCCCAAAGATATTTAAAAGGGTTGGAGTTCTATAGCAGGAGATCTTCCACTTTTCATGGAGCTGGATTTGTACACAGGGGCTGGAACAGGTTTGGGTCTCCTTGTTTAAGTGAAGGGAAAAGCTTTGAGGGCACAGTTCGAGGAATCTTGATGCTAGAGGGTCCAACCATCGTAATGGATGTTTACTTAAAACCCAAGCTTTATAAATTAAACCCGTGTATTCGGTTGTATGGTGCAGAGAATTCTTATATGGTTGCACAAAAATATATACAGTATTTGTAGTGTGAAATCTCTCGAAATAGAATTGGAAAGAGTTACATCAACAATCCTCAAGAAAATATAAAGAAAGCAAAACGTCAGGTTGTTGTTTTTTTTTGTAATGCTTTATTGACACGATACTCTTGCAAGTGGGAGCATGGTTTGATGGGTCGCTTTGGAGAACCAGACATGTCTGAGTGGAACCAAGCAGCCTGAATGCACTGAAGAGCTGCTCTTATCCCCCAGTCTCCAGTCAGGCTTGGCAGAAAGTCCTGCTTTTAAACCTGAGCTTCATGAACATGCCCAAGATCACCAGAACCACCACGATTCATGCTCCTACCTGCTTCACTCAAGGAACAATTTTATATATATATGTATAGTATACAAACCGGCAACAATTCTGAAAGACAACAATTGACGAAAACTGACCTAAAAAGTTTTAAAATTGTCTTTTGGCACATTTCCTAAATGCCTTAAAAGATTATATGTATATAATATTATATATAATATAGAAGACTATATGTAGAATATTGGTATCTGGGGAGCCTGTGTAATTAATTCTGAAAGTGAATTAGTTTTTGGAATTCCGTTCGTTGATAAGTTTTATGATGTCGGCCCGGACCTCGGAAACGTTCACCCTCGGAAACCACCTCATCAGCGGCTTTCCGTCAGGGCCCACTAGAAACTTCTCGAAATTCCACTTGATGTCCGTGACTTTCAGAGGTTCCCAAAACAACCTGCCGGCAGGGTTTCCAAAGCTCTCGCCGACCGGCGGGCAGAAATTCTGAATGGGCAGAAAAGGGATCATGTTGATCCTATTTTAAATGAACTCCAAGATTATGCATCAAAATGCATCAAAGCCTCGGTTCTGCCTGGTGAATGAAGCATAACTTTGCACTGGTGCTTTTTTCTATACAAATAACCTTTTATACCCTTCAAACCTTATTTTTCTCCCCCCTAATCCCGTTACGATTAGGACTTCTGTGAAATGAAAGACACTTAAGCCCTAACCTTGGGTTGTTGTTACCATATGGGTTGTTACCTTCAGGTAAGTGAAAACGCCTTGCTCGTTTTCTCCGTTCACGTCACCGCTTTCAAAGAGCTGGAAGTTTGGAACAAAGCCTTTGCCTGGCCGGACATACCTGTAAGTGCAACCAGAGAAATGCCATGTCAAAGTGTTTCGAATCACACAGACCTTCTCTGTGCTGTGGGGGAAAAGTTTTGTTCTCAGAACTTAGAAACTGCATTTAAGATCTTAATCACGTAATAATGTTTATATGTGATATGATCTAGCAAACAAAAAAAACAGTTTAGTTCCTGTTTATGGACCCTAAAAAGACTCCATCATGGAGTACCTTTCTGCAGGGTCTTACAAGTACCAGAACTTTTTTCTGCCACTTCCATGGCTTCCTAAAGGGGAAGAATGGTTTGGAGGGCAGGCTAGAGATGGGGTCTTTAGGGGTCTGCTAGTGTTGGAAAACATTAATGTAGGGCAGGATGAGTGGGAATCAGTTGAAGGGGAGTGTGGTGATAAGGTGAGGTGGGTGAGATTTATGACAGTGATACACAGGGGTAAGGTTCAGAGTGCTGAAGTTTGTTGTAGAGTACAGGGAATGTGGGTTGGTCTATACAGAAATGCGCTTGGTTTATGGGAAAAGGTCTGGGATGCAGGGCTCAGGCTTCGGGTGCGACAAGAGAGCTTGGAGTATTGGGGAAAGGTTTGGGGTATGCTAATAGGGTTTGGAGTGCAGGTAAAAGTTTGGAGTGTAAGGATAAGGCTTGGAGCACAGTGTAACAGGTTTGTAATGTGGGGATTGTGTGAGGTTGGTGAGGCTGGAAAATGGATGGGTGGGGTAGAATATGGAGTATGGGGATAGAGTGATGATGGTGAAGGAAGGATTTGGAGTATGGGGATATGGTAAAGATGGCGAGGGAAGGATTTGGAGTATGGGGATAGAGTGAGGATGCTGAGGGAAGGATTCGGAGTATGGGGATATGGTAAGGATGCTGAGGGAAGGATTTGGAGTATGGGGATATGGTGAGGATGGTGGGGGTGGGGTGAGGACGGTAAGGGAAGGATTTGGAGTATGAGGATAGGGTGAGGATGGTGGGGGTAGGGTGAGGAGGGTAAGGGAAGGATTTGGGGTATATGGATAGGGTGCGGATGGTGGGGGTAGGGTGAGGAGGATAAGGGAAGGATTTGGGGTATGGGGATAGGGTGAGGATGGTGGGGGTAGGGTGAGGAGGGTAAGAGAAGGATTTGGGGTATGGGGATAGGGTGAGGATGGAGGGGGTAGGGTGAGGAGGGTAAGGGTAGGATATCAAGTTTGGGGATATGGTGAGGATATGGTAAAGATAGTGAGGATAGGGTGAGGATAGTGAGGATTTGGTGAGGGTAGTGAGGATATGTTGAGGATATGGTGAGGATAGTAAGGATATGGTGAGGGTAGTGAGGATATGGTGTGGGTAGTGAGGATATGGTGAGGATATGATAAGGATAGTGAGGATATGGTGGGGATGGTAAGGATATGGTAAGGGATATTAAGGTTATGGTGAGGATAGGGTGAGGATGGTAAGAATATGGTAAGAGATAGTGAGGATATGGTGAGGATAGTGAGGATAGGGTGAGGATGGTGAGTGTAGAATATGGAATGTGGGCATATGGTGAGAAAGCTGGGGACAGTCTAGTTGGAAACCATCAGTCAAAGAAACAGGAAAGTTGTGTAGTGTTGCATTCTCTATAGATTATGATGATGAAACTCACTATTATAAGCAATAACTTATAAGTTTGGCCAATTTTGTAGGTGAGGAACGTTCTTAGTCTCTAGACAGTAGCAAAACTCTATCTGCCACTGAACAATTTGACACTTATGCGAGTGTGTGATGAGGTAAACATGCAGTTTGCACAATACTAAACTGCTGCTTATTATATTTGTTTGACATGAAACTTTTGGCTAATTCTTGAGTATGTTCCTCTTTAAAGTATATAAGTAAGTACTGAGTGGGGTAACCTGATCACTCATATAAGAGTTATTATCAAGTGATGAATGTAGACTTTAGCTCTAAATTTAATAAAGGTGGAATTAGCGCACGAAGCATTTCCAAAAGGTCACTTGGCCATTGCGAAATGGATCTTCCTGCTAAAAAGCTGGCCCCTCTGATTAAAAACTGCTGAGTGAAACTTGCCTTCCTCGGGTCGACCTATGACTCTCGATTTATAATTTGCCACATACCAAATGTCAAGGCTTAAAACTCAACTCATTGCTACTCACTTTAGCATGGGCAAGATCTCATGATTTTTTCCAGGCTCTTGTTTCCCAAACTGGTTACACGGAAATCCGAGAATTGTGAAGCCCACATCTTTTAGTTCCTCCTGTAGTGCATTCAGTTCTAAACAGGATAAGAAAACAGTGGGAGATTTGAAAAAGACATCATGTTCCCATATTTGTTTGGTCTTTTCTACATGATAAGCAAAATCAATCAAAAAGGGGCAGCTGAATCAAATACCAGCATGTGCGCAAATATTGACATATATCGCATCCTGGTTCGGATGTTTTAAAGAATCTGAAACGCTTACCCAAATACTGGAAGGTAAGTCCTCAGAAGGAGGCCACATTGACGATGAGGACGTACTTCCCAGCATACTGACTGAAGGGGATGTGCAAACCTTCAGTCAATGTCTTGGCTCCATAGTTGTATATGGAGCCATCTGCAGCAGGGTTACACAACTGTTGGGAAAAACTGACCTTCTTAGTAACTTACTTAATGTTCTAGTGTAACATCTTTTACATTTCACTTCTGTATTTTTACCAGTACAGAGACATCACTATCATAATGAGTCACTTCAATCTGTACTTCTATCAATATCTGTCACACATATCCATCCATCCCTTCTCTATGACACTATGTGTCATACTCTATAAGAATGTGTGTGTGACAAATAAAATTTTAATTCGATCTTCCCAGAAGTGTGGATGTTCTTATAAGAGCAAACAGAGACTAAATGTGGAATGGGAGGAGCATAAAGCACAATTGTATCTATCTAACTATCTATCTATCTATCTATCTATCTATCTATCTATCTATCTATCTATCTATCTATCTATCTATCTGTCTGTCTGTCTGTCTGTCTGTCTGTCTGTCTGTCTGTCTGTCTGTCTAGAGTTTTGACCTCAACCCTATTAAATACAATGACAATTTTTTTGTCAGATTTTTTTAAATTTATTTATTTTTTATTTTTTACAAAGTTCACTGCTATTTTTCATGGCTGTTTGTTTGTATTTTTTTTTATCCAGTATCTATTTTAAATCGTTCGATTAATTGGCAAGTACATTTTACCCTAGCTATCGGTGTAGGTAATATCTGCTATCGGTCGACCTCCAATATTATTAAACACTGTGATTGTAGTTAAAGGTTTTTTATTGTAGTCTGAATTTATACTATACAGTATGTTTTGAATCTGTCATTAAAAATTCATGAGGAAAACTGATATATTTAGCAAATCGTATTACAAATTAAGAAGTTGTGATTGCATTCACAAGTATTCACTCCCCTCCCAATCCAAAGGTTGTTCGACTATCAAATTAATTATTTTGGAAAAATATGCTACATTTGACATTTTTAGTTTGCTAATGAATAATTGCGAACATTTTGTCAGTATGAGGGTTTGGAAAGCTTGTCTATTATAACCCCATTAGACTGTCACCCCTGTTTGGTGGTAGCGTAGTGGTTAAGGTATTTAACTTTGGGTCTGAATGTTGTGAGTTCAAATCTCAGCCAGAACAAGCTGCCGCACCTGAGCAAGAACCCTTAATCCCAAATATGCTCAGTTGTATGAATGAGGTCGAATGTAAGTTGATCTGGATAATGCTGTAAATGTATCTTTCTAGAAATGTGTTGTTGTCAATGTATAGTGGAAAAAAACTAATTTTCATTCAATTCAACTAACAATATTTCCATTCTGATCATCTCTAAAATCTGGTAATTATTTTAAAGAAAGGCTCAGATCATGTAGTTTGTGTTTTTAGGACGGTTTCTGTTTTTCACTATGGGTATTTTATTGTTATTTTTTTAAATAATTCTTTAATGTATGCTCTATGCCCTGAATTAAATACCTCCATCACCACCTCCACCATCTCCAGACATAATCATACTTCTACCTTCAAATACAGGTGGTAGCATTTTTATTTTTGAACATTTTCATATACTTTTAGATTATTTCACACACAAACACACCTCCATCACCGCCTCCAGAAATAATCATAGTGCAGACGTGGACTAAATACTCATTCAAATGATCACGTCCTCTGACTAAATAAACATAACTGGCGTACCCAAACATTGACTCAGTGTAACCTTTGGTCCATGTTTTCAAAGCTAAGTTGAGCAATACCTCGTATGTCTCATTGATATCAGTCGGTTGTAGGGGAGTCATTATAGTGATGTTCCTGCTGGGTGGTATCATGACATAACATGGATAAATACTGATAAATAAATTGTCAAAATAAACAAAAGTTTCTGAGATTTTGGGTATACAATTATTATTTTTTTTGTGTGTGTGTGTTTGTGAAATAAACGCAAGTTGACTAGACTTAGACGAAAAAAAGTATGTTTTTTTTTTTTTTCTATACATCAGTTTCTTTTTTTTCTTATGCTATTAGTGCTATTTCTATATGCTATATAGATAGATAGATAGATAGATAGATAGATAGATAGATAGATAGATAGATAGATAGATAGATAGATAGATAGATGTCCATTTGAATATGGTATAATATAGTCCATATTTCAGTTTAAATGTTTAAGTCTTAATAATGTAAAATAAAACATGACATATTTATTACTTCTTCTTCTTCTTAATATTATTATTACGAGGCCACAGTCACTGTGTATTAACTCTCATTTCCCGCTCACACACGTGACTGATTATTCATCGTTATAACAGTGTTATAAACAGCAAGGATGAGAACATAGACAGACGTACCTGAACGTTGCATCCTGCACTGACCTTTTCCTGCAAAAAAACAGCTGCCAGGAGCAGGACTGAGACCCAGATGTTCTTCTGGGTCTCCATCAGGAGAAAGTTGATTATTTCTCAGTCTCTGTCTCAGCCTCTCGATCTCCTTCTGTTTTGTGTGTAAAATGTATCTGGATCGATGCGGTCTCCTCTGCTTTCCTCTGGCTGAATGGGGTTGCCAGATTGCTGGCTGTAAACCCCCTTTTATTCAGCTTTATAAAACACACCCAGGTATGTAGAACAGGGGATGTAGAATCCCCTGGACTGAGCTAGCCTTCCTGATCATGAGCTGACCAGTTTCATACATGATCAAAATAAAAGAAAACATGGCTAATGGCTGTTGATGAGGAATTAGAAAATCTGAATTTAGTTATAAAAAAACGTAGACGATATAAATAAACATTTGTGGACACATGACCATCAGATTAGTAGGTGCTTTCTGAACATCCAATTCCACATTTAGTCCCCATTTGCTGTTATCATGATCTCCACTCCTCTGGGATGATGTTCCACCAGATTGTCTGGAGATTTGTGGACATTCATTCAGCCACAAGGGTGTTAGTAATGATGTACTAATGTCGGTGGGGTGAGAAGGTCTGGGGTTCAAATTCATCACAAAGCTGTTCAGTAAGGTTGGAGCTCTATAGAAGATCTTTCACTCCAAACCATGTAAAGCAGATCTTTATGGGCTTGGATTTCTGCACAGGAACAAGCGTTCCAGTTCATCCCCGAAGGTGTTGAGGACAAGAACGGTTGAGTTCCTCCACTCCAACCTTATCACCAACATCCACGTCAAATTTGAGGAGAAAATGTTATTTTACTGCTCAAAATGTTATGCCTGATGATGATAGTGATACGACAAAATTGTAAAAATATTTACCATCTTGCGTGGCAGGCAAAAACATAGCAGCTATGCTCCACCCCTCAATTTGTAAACCCCATCATCATTCTTCGAGACTTCTGGGAAGGTTAGGCCATGTCTCGAATCATATTTTTAACGAAGGGGTCATCAGGAAGCAAGTCAGGGACTACCTGTGATTGTGAAGAAAAAACACATAAGTGTGATGGTCAGGAAAGAAGAAGCTTTTTTAACTGGAAATTATTTCGATCCAAAAACACTGTGTAAACAGCAAAACTAAGCCGTGCGAGTGTAATGGAAAGCTCTGGCAACCCGAGGTGAAGGAGCCATGAGTCAGGAGTTGTTGACGTGTCGGAAATGCATCAGCCATGTGTTATTTGAGATAAAACCTGTGTCCTAAAACATACATTTAAATACATAGCAAAACTATTTACCCCCCCTTCTCTTTCATGGAGCTCTTCAAGGTTTTATAGAGGAACAAATGTATACATTGTATAACCAAATAAAATAAAATGAAAGTCTTTTGGGGTAAAAATACTAGCAAGTAAACAGATTGCTTGTGTGTGAGGGAAGCAGAATTTGTGTTTACTGTGTGTGTGTGTCTGTGTGTGTGTGTGTGTGTGTGTGTGTATTGACCAGTACTCCAGTAAGTCATTTTGTCCAAAGACGCTCTTTGCCCCCATGTGGGAGGATCAAACTTTCCTGTTGACGATCCAAAGTGTATTTACTGAAGGAATTAGGAAAAAAACGGCATTTTTACGAAACTTTTTATATAATAATTACACAATTGCAAGAAAAGTTTCTTTCCTAATAAACATCATAAAACTATTTAAATTATCTTCCCATTGTGCAATAAAAAATTTGTGCAATACCACTTCTATTTGATTCTTTTTGTATTTTCTTGTGCAATAATATATTTTATTTGGGGGAGTGGTAGCTCCAGCGGTTAAGGCGCTGGGTTACCGATTGGAAGGTCGGGGGTTCAAGCCCTGGTATCGCCAAGCTTCCACTCTTGGGCCCTTGAGCAAGGCCCTTAACCCTCTATGCTCCAGGGGCGCCATATCATGGCCGACCCTGCGCTCTGACCCCAGCTTCTAAGCAAGCTGGGATATGCGAAGAACAAATTTCACTGTGCTGTAATGTATATGTGACAAATAAAGGCTATTCTTCTTCTTTATTTAATTATTTTTATTATTAAAAAATGTGCAATACAACATTTTTATTCTTTTTTTTTTTTTAGAAATCTGCAACTGGAAGATTCTGTTACCAAAACAAATTTCTTGCAAGTAAAAACAGCGCTTTCTGATTCTGATTTATTAAATAATAATAATAATAATTTTATATATATATTGTAGTGAAAACACTACAACTGTGTGATACTGAGGTTTGAATCATCAACCTTCTGATCAGTGACCCAGACCTTTACACACTGAGCTCCAACTTTTCCATAAAAAAAAAAGAATTAAACAATCCGAATCAATATCCGGAACTTAATCACGATATAATCCCGAGCAGATTTAAATCCGAATCAATGGTCCATGAACGGTTGCGGGTTTAAGCTCAATTATCGCCAAATTCCACTGTAGGGCCCTTAAGCAAGGCCCTTCACCCTCTGTGCTCCCATATCATATATAAATAATTTAAATCAGAATTCGATTCGTAAAAACCCGAATGAACCTGTGTGTAGAATAAAGAGGGTTCAGAGTAAACAGGGTGGTGTTAAGTGCAGACGCTGGCTGATGTGTACTCATGTAATTAGTGTTGGTACAATTCATTATTTATTAACTTATAAATACGATAGACGTCAGTCAGCAAGCAGCAGCTCATAGTGCACTTTTATACATGACTGTGAAATCGTGTGGTCGGAGGAGTTCGAGATGAAGTGATGATCTATCATGTAGGAGTAAAATACAGCACTGATACAGAGAACCTGCAGGAACACAAAAACAAGGGAGGGAGGGAGAAAGATAGAGGGAGCGAGGTGGAGGGAGAGAGATGATGGGGAGTGAAGGAGGAGGAGGAGGAGAGAGAGAGAGAGAGTGAGAGAGACAGAGTGAGATGGAGGGAGAGAAAATGGGATAGAGCGAGAGAGAGATGGAGGGAGGGAGGGAGGGAAGGGAGGGAGAGAGGATGGGTGGGGGGAGAGAGAGATGGAGAGGAAAGGGAAAAAGTGAGAAGGAGACAGAGAGTGAGGGTGAGAAAAATAGAGAGAGAAAGAGAGAGAGAGTGAGGGGAAGAGGAAGAGAGGTGTAGGGAGAGAGATAACGGTGAAGAGTAAAGAGCGAGAGATGGCAAGGGAGAGAGTGAGAGTGAGAGAGAAAGAGACGGAGAAAGATAGAGAGAGAGAGAGAGAGACAGAGAGAGAGAGAGACAGAGAGAGATGGAGGAACAGAGAGAGAGAGAGAGAGAGAGAGAGAGAGAGAGAGAGAGAGAGAGAGAAAGAGACAGAGAGAGAGAGAAAGAGAGAGAGAGACAGAGGAAGAGAGAGAGAGAGAGAGAGAGAGAGAGGAAGAGAGAGGAAGAGAGAGAGAGAGTGGGGGAGAGAGAGAGAGATATGGAGAAACAGAGAGAGAAAGAGAGAGAGAGATAGAGAGAGAGAGAGAGAGAGAGAGAGAGAGAGAGAGAGAGAGAGAGAGAGAGAGAGAGAGAGAGGATTAATATTAAACTTCACCACATTCACTGAGCTGTTAATCACATTTAAAGCTGTGTGTTGCCATAGAGAAACACCAAGCTCCATAAATCCCTCGTTTCTTTCCTTCTTGACTGTGACACAGCTGTGTGTGAACTCAGACATACACTCTCTCTCTTTCTCTCTCTCTTTCTCTCTCTCTCTCTCTCTCTCTCTCTCTCTCTCTCTCTCTCTCTCTCTCTCTCTCTCAAAGGCTGCTTTTATAAGCATGATAAGCAAACATGGACATTTGTATTGCCAAAGCATAAACCACACAGACACATAACACCAGAAATAACAATAAACTGTAATAATAATATTCTGTAATTTAACTCTAATAACAATATAATAAAAACAACAAAAAATAAGTTACAAATAAAGACTGTTTTAATAATAAAAACTTCAACAGTTTATTATAATTAATATTTATTTTTCAATATTCACTGCAGTCTATTAACAGTCAGGCACTGGTTGCTGAGCAACCAATCAGTGAGTGGATGGATAAAGTCCTGAATTTATTTCTGGTTGAGATGCAAAATATTCCACACCAACGTCACCATCACCTCCATCTTCATCACCAACATCATCATCAACATCACCTTCATGCCCATCATCATCATCATTAGAAACACCTGTTATCTCCACCACCATAATCACCACCTCCACCATCATCACCACCACCATTACCATCACCTTTATCATCATCATCATCATCACCACCACATCCATGACCATCACTAACACCTCCATCATCATCATTACAAACACCTGCCATCTCCACCACCAGAATCACCACCTCCATTATCATCACCACCATCATTACCATCACCTCCATCATAATCATCATCACCACATTCATGACCATTACTATCACCTCCATGATCATCATTACAAACACCTGCCATCTCCACCACCATAATCACCACCTCCACTACCATCACCTTCATCATCATCATCATCATCACCACCTCCATGACCATCACCATCACCTCCATCATCATCATTACTAACACCTGCCATCTCCACCACCATAATCATCACCTCCACCATCATCATAATCACCACCTCCACCATCATTACCATCACCTCCACCATCATTACCATCACCTTCATCACCACCATCATCACCTGACCTCCATCATCACCATCACCTTTATCATCACCACCTTCATCACATCCATCATCATTATCATTATCACCACCTCCACCATTATCACCATCACCACCATCACCTCCATCGTCACCATCATTAATGTTTACCACCTGCCATTTCCACCACACCATCGTCACCATCACCTCCATCTTCATCACCAACATCATCATCATCACAACCTCCATGACCATCATCATCATTACAAACACTTGCCATTTTCACCACCATAATCACCACCTCCATTATCATCACCACCATCATTACCATCACCTCTATCATCACCATCATCATTAATTACAATGTATCTGGGACCAAATCAGTTTCTTCTCCTCCTTTAGCTGTTCTGGACTGAAAAACAGCTATTTCATTTTACTTCCATTCTTCCTCTCCTGTTCTGCCACCAGGGAGCGCTATTGAGTCAGATAAACCAGCGCAAACCATTACACGCCCATAAACCCCGCTTCCTGTTCTCTGATTGGCTAGTCTTATATATCTACTCCGATATTATTTGAAAAACCGGTTGTCAGTTAGAAAGATTATCCAATCGTTACCAAGAAGGCGGGGCTTGTCGAAAACGGGAAGTAAAAAAAAAAAAAATAGGAGAAAAACAGACGTCATCGTGCCGACATGGCGTCCCTCCTGCAGCCCGAAAGAGTGGAGTATCTGGTCCGCGGGGAGAAGAAGATCCGCGCCCCGCTCTCTCAGCTCTACTTCTGCCGCTACTGCAGCGAGCTGCGCTCTCTGGAATGCGTGTCGCATGAAGTGAGTATCGCAAACCTGCGTTATTCTTCCTCCAGAAACCTTCGGACCATTCACTATGTCATTTCCCCGCCCATTTATTAGCTGTTCTTACACCCGATTGGCTGAGTCACTTGTCAATCATACGTATTGCCGTAAACTCGCGATCTTATTGGTCAGCCCAGATGTCTGTTTCACTGTTTTTCACAATGGGCGGGACATTCATCGATAGCTAGCTAGCTAGCTCAGGAAAAAGGCTTTATTTAGAAATAAACTACTGAAATTCTGACATGTTTTAGGTCGAAAAATTATATAAAAATGTATTTATGTAAAAGAGTTGGATATGCGGCATATTTGATATTTATTCAAACATATTTGGAGTGTTACCGGTTAGCTAGTTAGTGATGTGACTTAGCATCACCACACCCGGCTAATTCAGTCACATCTCTATTATTATTATTATTATTATTATTATAATTATTATATATGCATTATACTTTAATAACCTTTTATTTATATATATATGATGTGTAAATAAATATAATACACACACACACACACACACACACACACACACACTGTATTTATAATTAGGGGTGTAACGGTACACAAAATTCACGGTTCGGTACTTCGGTATTTAAGTCACGGTTCGGGTCAATATCAGTACAGTTTGGGTGAAAGGAATGCAAAACATGAAACTGCTTATCGTATTTGTGTTAACATTATTAACATTTGTGAACAGCAGCAGTTTATATATACCCCATTTGGGTAATACAGATGTTTGTGTGTGTGTGTGTGTGTGTGTGTGTGTGTGTGTGTGTGTGTGTGTGTGTGTGTGATGTTTAATATAAAATTGTGTGTGTGTTCAGGTTGACTCTCATTACTGTCCCAGTTGTCTGGAGAGCATGCCATCAGCTGAGGCGAAGCTCAAGAAAAACCGGTAAACTCTTTTCTATTTTGGTACTTTTATCTTTCTATAGATTTATATAATAATATTAATAATTATTATTATGATAATATGAGTAATATATTATCGATTATAATACTATTATATCATTATTATTATTATTATTTATATAAAACCTCTTCAGAGCAGCAGATTGAGATCAGTTCAGATCTGTATTTTTCCCTCTTTTGGTTTTATATAACGGTTTCTCAAAGCTGCTTGTGTGTTTCATGAAGAGAAATAGGTTTTAAATATGAGACCCACAAAAAGCTTGTCCTTGTTGTGTCTTTAGACACTCGCAATATTAAAAAAATCCAACAAATCGGTTACTGTGGTAATACAGTCTGAATATACAGACACTTGGGTACAAAGTAGAGTCAGAGACAAACTGAGTCAGAATTTAATCAAAATAACATTGTGCCTGCTGATGCCCTCATAACACCGAGTTCGGTTTTTTTAGATGTGCGAACTGTTTCGACTGCCCGTGCTGCATGCACACTCTGTCCACACGAGCCACCAACATCCCAGCGCCGATGCCCGACGACCCGACCAAGACCACTATGAAGAAGGCATATTACCTGGCGTGTGGATTCTGCCGCTGGACCTCGCGAGACGTCGGCATGGCCGATAAATCCGTGGGTGAGGATCCTGCTCTTCTTCAGTCAGGAGTCCACAAGCAGGCTTCTGTCCTCTATGAAAGCCCGAGACTCCATCAATAAAAAAAAAATCCCTTTATGATGTTTTTTCGTTTTATTGATGTATCAATAGTTGTTTTAGTAACATTTGTACCTCTGCTTAGTGTAACACGGATTTTAACGTGTGTGTGTGTTTGTGTGTGTGTGTGTGTGTTGTAGCCAGTGGAGGATGGCAGGAACCGGAGAATCCTCACACTCAGAGGGTAAGTGTCTTCGTGAAGAAGCCATGAAAATACTCTTCCTCTTTATGTATAGATGATGTCAGTTCTGTTTGACGTCTTCACGTCTGTGCTCATGCTGTCGCCTCCTCAGATCAACAAACTCATCGAGTATTATCAACAACTGGCCCAGAGAGAAAAGCTGGAGAGAGACAGGAAGAAACTGGCTCGCAGACGTCCGTTCATGCCACAGGCCTTCTCGGTACACACACACACACACGCACACACAAACACACGGTTGATGTGACATTTACAGCATAAGCCCCGCCCCTGTCCCGTTCATATTTCGTTTATGGTCCTATATTTGCATACTAGCCCCCGATTGGCTCTTAGATTTTATGACACAATAGCGCCGGACTGTAGAATTATTCACTTTTTAAATACAGATTTTTTATTTTTTTTATAACACAATTTAATCAATTAACCTGTATTATAATAATAATAATAATAATAATGAATTTTTAACCCTTTACCCGTCTGCACAGTAATTTGTCCCCCTAGTGGCTGAAATGACACCTCCAGCATTCATACTTTATTCTCTCTCTCTCTTTTATTTTAAATCTAAAATTGCTTTGTGTCAATTTTATTTGATTTCTTTTTTATATTTGCAATATTAAAATAAATATTTGCAATTGCCAAAATCGACACTGCATGCTGACAGCTTTATAACCCTTTCATGTGAAAATAAATTTAGATAAGTGTATGAATAAAATAGTCATATAAAAAAATAAATCATAAAAAAGTCAGTGTTCAAAAATTTGTGCAAAAAGCTACCACTATTATTATTATTAATTTATGAATGTAAAAGCTTATGGCCAAAAGTATTGGGACACCCGACTGTTACCTCAAAGTTGTAGGCACACAATTGTACAGGACGTCTTGAACTCGGATGTGGAAGATCTCCTGCTGTAGAGCTCCAACCCTGTCGTGAACGCCGTTTGTGGGATGAATGTGATCTGCGCTTCAGACCTTCTCACTTATTATTATTATTATTATTAATTTATAAATGTAAAAGATTAGGGCCAAAAGTATTGGGACACCCGACTGTTACCTCAAAGTTGTAGGCACACAATTGTACAGGACGTCTTGAACTCGGATGTGGAAGATCTTCTGCTGTAGAGCTCCAACCCTGTCGTGAACGCCGTTTGTGGGATGAATGTGAACTGCGCTCCAGACCTTCTCACCTCTCACCCACATCAGCACCTGACTTTACTCACACCCTTGCGAATCTAGTGAAACATCTTCCCAGAAGAGTGGTGCTTATTATAAGTATAAATGGAGACTAAACGTGGAACAGGACGTAAAAGAAAGAAAAAAAAACAGAAGCATGTTATGGTTAGGTGTCCACATACTTTTGGCTCAGAGTGGCTTGTCTGTGAGTAAGGAGATTTTCCATGAAAGGGTTAAATCACATTATTATTATTATTATTATTATTGTTATTCCTGTTAAACGAGGGTCTGAAATTAACCTGCACTTACAGCTGTGTTTTGTAATTCTGATCTGCTCCTGGTGTTAATTTCTAACCCTGTTCATGTGCAGCTTTGCTTATAATTTCAGGGACGAAGCGAATCTGCCATGTCGCTGCTTGTGCCGAAGTTTCACCTTCTTCTTTTCTCTTGTCTCCCGTCCTTCTATGCATGCGCACGCCGATCTTTTGGTTCGCACCCCCACCACCACCAAAACCACCACCACCTCCTCCTTCTCTTCTTCTTCTTCTTCTTCTTCTTCCTCCCCTTCACCAGCAACACACCATTCACGTGGTGGTGAGTGGCACTTTCTTCCCAACTCCCGAGTGAAAAGACGCCTTTCATGTCTCGTCCTCTCTCTCGGTTCCGCTCAGGCGCTTCTGGGATCACATGAGATCTTTACAGAAGACCTTTTAGATGTGAGATCGCGCGGGGTGGGGGAACGCCGTAGGAATAACAGAAGAGAACGTCAGAGCTTAATATTAATCCAGACGTTTCGCTTTTATTCGTGTTTACGTCTATATTACGATATCGGCTTCAACGGCTTGCTAGAGCGAGTCCCAAACAGGGTCGCAAATAGGGCGGAAAACGTACGGTAAATCCCCGGAAACTTTCCATGGGAATTTCATTTGTGGGATTTTAGAAATATTCCAAATGAGAAACTTTTAACTTTTAAATCATTTATTAGGGATTAATGGGAAGGCGTTTGGGGGAATGTATATAAACTGTGTCATACACAAACATAAATATAAACACGTAGTGTAATTTTATTGCACAATCGCACACACACACAGCACAAGGAAGTTTGAAACATGTTTATGTAATCTACATGAAAACTCAACACGATGGACTTTTCATGATGTTATTTAGTTGAAATTCCACAAAAATTGCATTTAATCTGGTTGTTTTTTTTCCCCCAACTACATTTCAGATCCCTCTTGTTGGCACACCTGCAATTTTGTAAATTCCTAGTTAATTCCCATTTACTCCCATGGACTGGTTTCCTGTTTTGCTACTGTAGTTTCGAACAAACGTCCGACTGAATCATTTTGCTTTAAATTTGACTTTCTGTACATCAGGGATTGTTATCGGTGCTGTGAGTGATTAGTTTGGTCTGATGGTGGTTTCTCGGTTGTGTGTAAAGGAGAAGTACGGCCTGGGCACCCGGCTTCAGAGGCAGAGATCCGGAGCTCCCATCAGCGCCCTCTACGGCCTTTCGTGAGTATTCCTCCTCATAGACCCCCTTATATACTTCACTCCTGGTAATAACAATGCTAGAAATGAAATCATGATACATTCACAAGACTGAAATATTGACGATGTACAGTGTGATCGTGTCATTTACAACAATATTACATGAAAGATTTGAGCTTTATTAGTGCTTTCCAGATGTGATTTTTGCTTGATTAGTGCAAGCCAGATGTGATTTTAATGCATGCCAGATGTGACAGAATGCAGCCCAGGTTTCAATCAATTTTGTGATGTGATTTCTGCAGCATTAGTACATGCCAGATGTGATTTTTGCATAAATTTCATGCTTGTCGAATGTGATTTTTTTGCAACTTAAGTTCAAACAAGGTGTGATGTTTGCGATTTCAGTGCACTCCAGATGTGATTTGTGTGGCATTAGTGCAAGCCAGATGTGATTTCTACCATTTTAGTGCAGACCAGATGTGATTTGTGTTGTTTTAGTGCATTTTAGGTGTGAATATTATTTCTTTCTTCTTTTTTTTTTGCTGTATTGCTGCATGCCGGATGTGACTTCTGAAATTGCAATGCACTCCAGATGTGGTTTTTGCTTTATTCTTATGCTCCAGATGTGATCGGATGTGTTTTTGTTTTATTAGTGAATTCCAGATGCGATTCTTACAGTGTTGGTGCATGCCAGATGCGAATTTTGGGTTATTAATGCATGAGCGGTGTGATTATTTTGCGGTGTTGGTGCACGCCAGATGTGAGTTTTGCGGTGAGACATCACACAAGATGTCATGTCGTTTCTCTGTAATTTATGACCCGGTCCTTTCCAATAGACCAGATTAGTTTTAGTGTTGATGGACCATTTGTGAAAGATTCACACACACACACACACACACACACACACACACACACAGATAAGTGTAGAATTAAGAGGCACTAATACACTTGTAATTGTGTGTGTGTGTGTGTGTGTGTGTGTGTGTGTGTCGTGTGCAGTCTGAAGGAAGGTGAGGAGCAGAAGGAAGTCAGTATTGAACCTGCTCAGGCGCTGGATGAGGTGGAACCTCTGCCTGAAGATTATTACACACGACCTGTTAACCTGACTGAAGGTGTGTTTTTTTTTCTTTCTTTTTTTTTTTTTTTGGTCTTATTTTTCTCTCTCACACTCTCTCCCTCATGCTCTCCTTCACTCTCTCTCTCTCACTCCCACTCTCTCTCTGTCAGATGGTGAGATCTGCTGATTCTTCACAGACTCTTATGAACCTATTTTTTTCCTCTCTTATTTTTAAAAACGCTCGTATAGTATAGAAGTAGTTATCTAAAAGCCGTCCATGTGTGTCGTCCCTTCCCTCGGGAACAGAGGCGTCCCTCTCCCTCCGGTAGGTCTTCAGGTGCGTCCCTGACATAAACACCACTGTAGAAGATGTTCTGGCTGTAGGAGAGCAGGTGGGCCATGGAAACGTCAACTCCTCCTCACGGATGAACAAAGCAGTCGTTGTGTTTCTGATAACTGTAAGTTTGGTGAATAAGGTGGTTAATGATGGTTTTTGGGTGAAGGAGACGTATGTGCCCACCAAAGTCACCATCTCTGCCCCGGTGATTAAAAATAAAATGATTGTGAAAGAGCCGAGTCGACTTGGTAGACCTGTCAGAGGGGTGAGAATTATCCCGCTTGAGTGCAAAAATTCAACACTCGAGCATGTGTTATCCTTCAGGAGACACGTCTAGGAGACCGTTTCTGAACCCTTTCAATAACACTTTGGACCTATCCTTCTGGGTGCCCTGTCCTAATCTGTTTTCGCTCTCGTTATTTTATCTCTCACTTTCTCTCCTTTTGTAGTTGTGTCATTCTCTTTCGCTCACTTCCTCTCCCTCTTTCCTTCCGCACTTTCTCTTGACAAACTCCATGTTATTTGTGTATATATTGTGGAGTTAGAGAGGGTTTACTGTGCAGTAAATCTATATCATTATAATAAACCCATATGTTATTGTTATGTTGGGCACAGCAGTAACGTGTGTGTGTGTGTGTGTGTGTGTGTGTGTGTGTGTGTGTGTGTGTGTGTGTGTTTCTCAGTAACGACACTACGCCAGAGGTTGCTTCAGCCTGACTTCCAGCCTGCAGGAGCGTCTCAGCTTCACCCCAAACATAAGCACTTGCTGATGAAGCGCTCGCTGCGCTGCAGGGTCCGTATATAACGCTCAGTTGCGCACGTGACCTCACGTCGCATTACACGCTACGGTTAACGTTAATGCTGTTAACGCTGTGTACCGTATTATTATTTTTTTCTTCCCGTCAGAAATGCGAGCACAACCTGAGCAAACCGGAGTTCAACCCGACCTCCATCAAGTTTAAAATTCAGCTGGTGGCTGTGTGAGCACAACACACACACACACACACACACACACACACACACACACACACACACACACACACACACACACACAGCACTGTTTTTTTATACAGAGGATTCTTCTTGGACTGGTGATGATGTGTGTGTGTGTGTGTGTGTGTGTGTGTGCGTGCAGGAGCTATATCCCTGAAGTGAGGATCATGTCTATTCCAAACCTGCGTCACATGAAGGTAAGTGTTCCTCCTGCTCCAGGTTACACTACCAATTTACAGAATCACCTCAAACACTCACACAAAGTGAAGAGTTGCTTTCTTTCATTGGCACCTCGTGATATCACGCCCACATTATTCTTGAATCGGTGCAAACCAGATGAGGACGGGTTTCTCTTGAGTCTGGTTCCTCTCAACGATTCTTCCTCATGCCGTCTCAGAGAGTTTTTTTTTCTTCACCACAGTCGCCACCGGCTCATTTATTAGGGACAAACTTACACTTATAAAGAACTTCTTATTGATTCTTTATCACCACATTAACCGTGTAAAGCTGCTTTGACACAATGTTCATTGTTAAAAATGAAATACAAATAAAAATGTATTGAATTTAAATGCAGTGTCATGGACAACAGTCTCAGGACTGTAGGACATGGTGATGTCACATGACTTCATTCATTATTTTAACATAAATAAATCCGCTGTGGCGATCCCTGATGGGAGCAGCTGAAAGATGATGATGATATATAAATGAATATATATAGTCATGTACAAAAATGTTTACATGGGCATTTGATCTATTTTTTAACAATATAGGAAGATTAAATATAAGTAATGTAGTATATTAAGTAATATAACTAAAGAAAAAACAACATATTTTTTTAAAGATCTGTAAAAAAAATTTCTTGTGAGGAAAAAGTAACATTTCTTTTTAATTTCAAATTCACACATTTAGTTTGGTTTGCTCTTAATTGTCGAAGTGAGCGGTAACTTAACTCTATGAGGATTGCACTGTCCGGGAAAAGTCATTTACAATTGGAGAACATTTCAAACAACTGCCAACATGCTCAGTGCAGGCAGGATGCTTAAAGAAGACTCCAAAAGCCCTAAAATATCAAAGGACATACTGCAAGCTCTTCAAATTGCACGAATCTACAATCAGAAATTGACTGCACAACTCTATCATGAGTGGTGTAGAACGAGGACACCTTTGCTGTCGAAGAAAAACACGACTGTGGTTTAAAACAGAACACAAAGGCTAAGACTTCAAGAATACTGTGGACCGATGAGTCTAAAATGTGATTATTTAAGCACCATTACAGAGGACATGTTTGGGGTAAACCAAAAAAACAGCATTTTGGCAAAAGAACCTCATACTGTGAAACATGGTGGTGGTAGTGTTATGGTTTGGGGATGTAGCAGGACCTTGCCAGCTCACCATCACTATGAATTCAACATTGTATCAGAAGGTGCTTGAGGAGCACGTAAGACCATCTGTCAATCAAATATAAGCGGAGTTGGACCTTGCAACATGACAATGACCCTAAACATACCAGTAAATCCACCAAGGACTGGCTGAAAAGTAAAACGCCCAGATCTGAATCCTATTGATATAAATATGCAAAGGCTACACTACAATACAGTTCTGTATATTACTTACTATAAATGTGATATTTCTACGAATTTACACAAAATTCACCTCGATACATTCGTGCAAATGTTTCTGTGTGTGTTTAAAGAGTGCGGGAGGACGATTTACGGCTTAAACAATAAAAAAAACAAAAACCTTTTAGGGGTGGCATCCGTTTATCGCAGAAATTTGTTTTACGCTGTCGGTTTTGGAGCGGAACTACCGCAATAAAAGGGGGATTACTTTTTTTTTGTTTATTTTTTCTTTTCTTGCAACTCAATTGTACTGTTATTGTTGTTGATAGGAGTCTCAGGTGCTGCTGACCCTGACTAACCCAGTGGAGAGCGTCACCCACGTCAGTCTCTTCACCTGTGAGGAAGAAGATCCAGATGATATTAACAGCACAGCTAAGGTTCACAAATACACACACACACACACACACACACACACGACAATGGAATTTCTACATGATCTGTATCCTGATATGTCAGTTTGTATGTAATACGGTGCGACATCTTTATATATATTTACACATATACTAAGCAGGATTATGAGTAAAAATAGAAATGTCATGTGTGTAGGTCCTAGTTCCAGCGAAGGAGCTGGTCCTGGCAGGGAAAGACGCAGCGGCGGAATATGACGAGTTGGCTGAGCCGCAGGACTTCCAGGACGACCCGGAGTAAGATATAAACTTTTATGCTAAATTACACACTCTGTACAGGCAGAAGTTT
Organism: Silurus asotus; assembly: GCA_024362625.1. NCBI lineage: Eukaryota > Metazoa > Chordata > Actinopteri > Siluriformes > Siluridae > Silurus > Silurus asotus. Next base: position 337,386 of record MU585527.1, read on the forward strand.
GTGGACACCCGGCCATGAGGTATCGCATAAGGCCGGGGTCTTCAAAGTTTTTCAGGTCACGGCCTTATACAATAGAGACATGGGGCAGGGACCCCTGATTCAAAATATTTCAAACATAGACATTGATCTGAATAGAAACCAATCATATTACGCCAGTTACAGTGCACTCGTAAAGTAGTCATAGAAACGCTTTACCTTTTACACATTTTATGTTACAGCTTTAATTCAAAAAGGATTCATTTCATAATTTTCATCCTTCAAATTTTACAAACAATAGCTCGTAATGACAACGTGAAAGATGAAAAAGGAAAATCACGTGTACATAAATATTCACAGATTTTCCTCTATACTTTGCTGAAGCTTTTTGGCACCAATTACAGCCTCAAGTCTTTTTGAGTTTGATGCCACAAGCACTTATTTTTGGGCAGTTACTCCCAGTCTTCTTTGCAGAACCTCTTCAGCTCCATCAGGTTGGATGGGGAGTGTCGGTGCACAGCCATTTTCAGATCTCTCCAGAGATCTGGGTTCCTGGTGGGCCACTCAGGAACATTCACAGAGTCGTCCCTTAGCCACTCCTTTGTTATATTGGCTGTGTGGTTGATGAAGGATGAGCCTTTGTCAGAGTCTAAACTATAGAGTGCTCTGGTGCAGGTTTTAATCAAGGACGTCTCTGTACATTGCTGCATTCATCTTTCCCTCAATCCTGACCAGTCTCCCAGTTCCTGCTGCTGAGAAACATGCCGACAGCATGATGCTGCCACCACCATGCTTCACTATAGGGATGGTACTGGTCAGGTGATAAGCGGTGCCTGGTTTCCTCCAGACACAATGCTTGCCATTCAGCCCAAAGAGTTCAATCTTTGTTTCTTCCGGCCTGAGAGTCCATCAGCTGCCTTTTGGTAAACTCCAGACGGGCTGTTATTTTACTTTTACTGAGGAGTGGCTTCTGTCTGGCCACTTTAACATACAGGTCTGATTAGTGGAGTGATGGGTTCTTAGTCACCTCCCTGACTAAAGCTCTTCTTCACTGATCGCTCAGTTTGGCCGGGCGGCTCCGCTCCAGGAAGAGACCTGGTGGTTCCAAACTCTTTCCATTTATGGATGATGAAGGCCACTGTGCTTAATGGGGCCTTTAAAGCTGCAGAAAATTTTTCTGTACCCTTCCCCAGATCTGTGCCTCGACACAATCCTGTCTCGGAGGTCTACAGACAATTTTGGAATAAGGCTGTAATATAACGTAAAAAGTGAAGCACTTTGAATACTTTGCAGATGCACTCTATATTATGTTAAGACAATTAATTACAATTTAGCAGTTTCATACATTTCACATTAGACATTTACATGAACATAACCTTTAATAGAACTTTAATGTAATCATTTAAATATTTTTTTTATTAAATATTATCTGATGATTATACTGATGATGAAAAAACATGTTTAAGTCGATATCAAAAGAAAATTGTCATAAGAAAAAATCGAATGCACGGCCTCTTAGGACTTCTATACAACTCATTGATTTTTCTAATAATAATAATAATAATAAACTAGACGAACCCACAAAATCTCTCAAAAATAAGTAAATTCTCTCTCCCTCACACCCCCTGCACCTTGCAGTGTGGTGGCCTTCAGGAAGTCCAACAAAATCGGTTTCTTCATCAAAGTGATCCCTCAGTACGAGGATGGTGACGTCACGGTGTCCCTGAAGATGCGTCACGACTTCCGCAACCTGGCGGCTCCCATCAGGCCGAGCGAGGAAGGAGAACCTGCTGTAGAGCTCATCTGGCTCACGCACCACGTCGAGCTCAGCTTGGGCCCGCTGGCAGCCTAAAAACACACACACACACACACACACACACACACACACACGTATTGATCTACTCACTCCAAACATAAAGACCAGGGTAACACACACACACACACACACACACACACACACACGTAGTGATGAAACCCACCTCGATCAAGCCATTACTGATTTACAATAAAACACACACACTACACATCACGTATACGTAACTGTGCTCACACACACACACGCACACCATCACTCCATCTTCTCCTGCATGCCGTCATTGTACCACAGAGCATCTCATCTTTTTCCGTTCTTGTGTTCCTGTCCATCTCTCAACACAAACACTTCTCCGCTGACCGTGGTCCTGTAGACGGATCGCCGCTTTTAGTCCGGAGCGCTCTGCTGAGTACTAACGTGGTCATTGATGGATAATAATTCGTGGTATTTATTCTTACGTTGTATAAATAGAACATAAACCCGCCGTATTCGTTCTCTTGGCTACATACCGATAGACGCGAGTCGAAAGCTTACTAAAGTGCAAGTGAAGTGTTTGGTAGCAAAGAGAACTTTAAAAATAAAGCAGTTCATTAATAAAAGTCTGATATTAAAAAAAAAACTAAAAAAACTTGCGTGTATTATTACTAAAACAGACTCACCAACTGCATTACGAGGTGATATCAGAAAGTGTCAAAATCAATGGTACTAACTGGGGCTATTCTGTTCACGTGCATTACCACATCTATGATTTCAGCACGGACAGCAAGTTAGAACAAAGAGCAAACGTGAGTCTTTCGACATATGACAACGCTGCAACAAGTTGTGTGGAAGTAATCTTCACAAGTCTCCACAAAATCAAGTTTTCACAGAAGAGTGCAGCTTATTCTAACTGCAAATGGGGATTAAATGTGGAAGAGGATATTTAAAAAGCACACAGCATTCTTGTTTGTGTGCAAGACCAAGATTACCTTTTAAATCTGTCATTTCAATCTAACATCCAGCCATATGTAAGACTTGTGTGTCAGACCCTCTGCCACTAGGTGGTGCTGCTGCTTTACATGATCTTTAACGAAAACTACAGCACGGGAAATCTAATGGACTCGGTATGACCGAGTCTTAATGATGTGTTAGTGCTGAGTCGAGACAAAAATTGTAATTAGGATGGGCAAATAGGGCGATGTTCAGACTTCAGGGCAGCAAATACAAGACACCTACCGATCAGCTCATACTGAACAGCTTAAACAAGACGACAACTACCAATCAGCTCATACTGAACAGCTTATACAAGAGACCTACTGATCAGTTCATACTGAACAGCTTATACAAGAGACCTACAGATCAGCTCATACTGAACAACTTATACAAGAGACCTACTAATCAGCTCATACTGAACAGCTTATACAAGAGACCCACTGATCAGTTCATACTGAACAGCTTATTCAAGAGACCTACTGATCAGCTTCTACAAGACAACTCCCACCAATCAGCTCATACTGAACAGCTTATACAAGAGACCTACTGATCAGTTCATACTGAACAGCTTATACAAGAGACCTACTGATCAGCTTCTACAAGACAACTCCCACCGATCAGCTCATACTGAACAGCTTATACAAGACACCGTCTACTGAGAAGCTTATACTAAACAGCTTATACCAGAGACCTTCTACTGATCAGCTCATACTTTGCAGCTTATACAAGAGACTTTATACTGATTAACTTGTACTGAACAGTGTATACACCTACTGATCAGCCCACACTGAACAGCCTATACTAAAAAAGTGTTTAATGAACAACTTGCATTGAGGAGCTTGTTCAGGACAGTTTTTAATGAGCAGCTCATAATGAGAGGCTTGTGCAAGACACCTTGTACTACACAGCTCGCACTGAGCAGCTTATAGTAGACTCATTCTGATCAGCTCGTATTAAACAGCTTATACAAAACACCACTGATCAGCTTATATGACACCTTTTTCTGAGCAGCCTATAGTGAGCAGTTTATGGTGAACAGCTTGCATTGAGAAACTTAAACCTGGTAATGAACAGCTCGTACTGAACAGAACATAATGAGAGGCTAATGCAAGACAGCTTTGACAGATCAGCCTGTACTCAACAGCTTATATGAGAAACCTTATACTGAATAGTTTAATATCGAACAGCTTGCACAAGACACCTTTTAGTGATCAGCCTATAGTGAGCAGCTGGTACTGAACAACTTGCACACATACCCCGTGTTCTGAACAGTTTATACAAGACTGGTTTTTGAAAACAGTTTTTAATCTCCTAGTTTAAGTGAAGGAAAAATGTGTGAGTGTCTCTAACTATGTGATAACAGTTTGGGGAAGAACTACATATTTCTGAAAAATGTTGGGTGTCCCAATTCTTTTGGTCCATGTAGTGTATTTTCTACTCCTGTGGTTTTTAAAATTGCATATTTCAAAATTACAGTTTTAACTGAAATGTACATAACTGCATAATTTGGCTGAACTACAGAGCTGTCAGTCATCATGTCTGATTACCAGGAAATTTCAAGGATCTCAGGGGAGCTTGACTTTTTGACTTTTCGAGCTCTCAAAATAAAATAAAATGGGTGAAAGGCTTAAAGTGTCAAGTCAGCATTCATTCAAAAATAATCCGTCAAGAAAAAAAAGGGAAATTTGAGCCTGTTCATGTCACAGCCAAGTCCTCCAACTTTGAGCAGACAGAACATTTACTAAGAGCTGGTTGTGCAGATGCCGGATTCAGAGACGAGTGGTAATGTGAATGCTTCTGGCGTTTTTGCTCTGTGGTTCACTCTGGATGAACTTCTGGATCAGGAAACGTGAGAGAGGTGCAGATGTGGGCCAGCACTAACAAACACACTGGACTTCGACCTGGGCCTGCATTTTTTTCTCATTAGGACTGGACTTGAAATATTTATAAAATTTAAACACATTCAGAGTTTAGACAGAGAGAACGAGACAGTTTAAAAACATTTCAAGCTATGGTTATTTCATATTGAACAGCTCATACTGAAATGCCTATATAGAACAGCTCGTACTGAACAGCCCATGCTGGACAGCTCAAACTGTATTGCTCATTCCATCCAGCCTATAGTGAACCTATATTGAACAGCTTATAATGGACAGGTTTTACATTACAGCGCATATTAAACAGCTTATAACGGACATGATCTTGGACAGTCTATACTGAACAGTTAATACTAAATAGCTCATACAGAATAAATTCAACTGAAAAGCCTATACTGAAGAGCCCCTACTGGGCAGTATTCTGAACAGCATATCCTGAACAGCTGATGTTAAAGAACATCTGATGTTTAAGGGCTTATACTGGGCAGCTAATACTGAACAGTTCATATCAAATAGCTCATAGTGAAGTTCCTTATAATAGATGACTCCTATTGAACTGCTCATACAGATCAGCCTAAGCCTGACAACTTTGCCCACGCAACACATAGTGGGTGGCTCACACTGAACATCTCATGGCCAACAGATCCTTTTAGACAGCTTGTTCTCATTTTGTAATGAACAGCTTATACCGAACAGCTCATATACAGCTCAGCTTGTTCTTAAACTTTATATTAGATAACTTTTACTGAATAGATCCTGCTAAACAGTTCATTTTTGACAATTTGTAATGGGCAGCTCATACTGACCAGCTTTTTCTGGACAGCTTGTCCTTAACTGTTCATTATGTACAGCTAATAGTAGACAGTTTGTACTAATCAGCTTGTGCTGAACAGTTCATTTTGAACATTTTGTGATAGTTTATATCTAATAGCTCATTCTGGACAACTCATTTTTAACTGTTTATTCTGAACAGCTTATAGCATATTAGGACAGCTTGTACTAAACAGCTCATTCTGGACAGAGTCTTATTAGCTGTTTATTTCAAACAGTTTACAATAAACAGTTTGTACTGAACAACTCATGCTAAATAATGTATTTTGGACATACCGAACAGCTCATTTTGGACAGCTTGTCCTTAACTCTTCATTATGTACAGCTGATAGTAGACAGTTTGTACTAAACAGCTTTTGCAGATCCTTTTGGACAGCTTGTTCTCAATTTGTAATGAACAGCTTATACCAAACAGCTCATTTTGGACAGCTTGTTTTCAACTGTTTCATCTGAAAATTTTATATTAGATAACTTTTACTGAATAGCTCATGAACAGTTCATTTTGGACCATTTGTAATGGGCAGCTCATACTGAACAGCTTATTCTGGACAGCTTGTCCTTAACTCTTCATTATGTACAGCTAATAGTAGACAGTTTGTACTAATCAGCTTATGCTGAACAGTTCATAAAAAAAAAAAAAAGTGATAGTTTCTATCTAATAGCTCATTCCGGACAGCTCATTTTTTTAACTGTTTATTTTGAACAGTTTATAATAAACAGATTGTACCGAACAACTCATGCTGAATAGTGTATTTTGGATTTTTTTTTAATGTAAGCTTAATATAAGTTTAATGTTTTTTTTTGTTTTGTTTTTTTTAACTGAACATCTCGTGCTGAATAGTTAATTTGAGACAATTTGTAATGAACAGCTCATACCGAACAGCTTATTCTGGATGGATTATAATAGACAGTTTATACTGAACAGGTTTTACTGAACATCCTATACCAATTAGCTCATACCAAAGAGCTTGTGCTCACTTGTGCCGAGATAAATAAGTGCACAACATGAAATAATATTAAAATATTCAGCAGTTTTGCCGTTTAATATAACCGATGATTAAATCTGGCACAGTGCTATTCAGTCTGTGCAGCTGTGGATAAGCATTTTAAACTTGAATTCATCCAGAAAAGAAAACAGAAGCTACCATAAAAATACACCCTCTTTATAAAACATCTTCACCCATCACTAGCTGGAGGAAAAAACACACACTTGTGTAGATAAGTATAGATTTATTTATATATACTTCACGTCTCGCCAAAAGAGCGGGATTAGTAATGAACTGTTTAAGAGAAAGGAAAACATTTTAAGCTCCAGCTCATGAGGTACAGCCTTGTGGAACTGAACGCTTATTTAGAAGTACATAAGAAATATATGTGAAAAAGTCTACATGTTCAGTTGTCTGGCGCTCTTAATAAACCTGGCATAAGATGAATCCTGTGATCCTGGTTTTTCAAGGCCTGAGAATGTTGCCGATTGCCAAGTCCCAGAGTTTTCGTGTTTGAAAGGAGAGTTGTTTCCGTTTCCATGCGTGACTAAGAGGAGAAAATAAGAGCCTTTTTCGAGGTGGAATTATTCTACATTTAGTTCCAGTGTTGTAGTGCAACAGGCCCAGCTGGGGAGTATTTCCCATCAGGTCTGAGACTTCACTGAAATGACTCAATACTCCTTTATGTTTCACTCGGGTTTCACAATCACGCTTTATTTTTACACAGTGAATAAGCGCAAATGTATTTACACAGGAAGTAATCAGTGAAATGGCTATAATAAGGATGCATTGGGTACACCAAGATCTTCTCCTACTTAAGAAAAAAATGCCTTGCAAACAACACCCACCATCAAGAAAGGGGGGTCTAGCAAGAGACCCATCATCAAGAGATTTGATGATGGGTCTCTTGCTAGACCCCCCTTTATTGAAGGGTGGTGTTGTTTGCAACCAAACACAAAAAGACCTGTTTGGTGTCTAGATGTTTCCTTATTTTTAAAATAATGGAAGCCAATATGGTAACAAGAATACTGTAATAATGTGATAATAGATATTTCTCTCTCTCTCGCTCTCTCTCTCTCTCTCTCTCTCTCTCTCTCTCTCTCTCCCTCTCTGTACTATCACTTCTACCAGGTTCTCTGGTGTGAGGCCAGCCCTCTGGGTGGTGTGTGTTCCTGAACTCCAGGCACAGAATGAGGTCTTTATAGAGCTGTGTGTGTGTGTGTGTGTGTGTGTGTGTGTGTGTGTGTGTGTGTGTGTGTGTGTGTGTGTGTGC
>MU585527.1:346052-361052 GCA_024362625.1 Silurus asotus
GAAGCACACAGCCAGGATAACCAAGGAGTGGCTCTGTAAGGAGCATATCATGGTTCTGGCTTGGCCTAGCCAGTCTCCATACCTAAACCCAATAGAGAATCTTTGGAGGGAGCTCAAACTCCGTGTTTCTCAGTGACAGGCCAGAAACCTGACTGATCTAGAGAAGATCTGTGTGGAGGAGTGGGCCAAAATCCCTCCTGCAGTGTGTGCAAACCTGGTGAAAAACTACAGGTAACGTTTGACCTCTGTAACTGCAAACAAAGGCTACTGTACCAAATATTAACATTGACTTTCTCAGGTGTTCAAATACTTATTTGCAGCTGTATCATACAAATAAATAGTTTAAAAATCATACATTGTGATTTCTGGATATATATACACAATGTGCAGCTTGTATAGCAGTACAGATTTACTGTCCTCGGAAGTGGAAGGTCCGCTTGTCAGTGTTTAGACCATATGTCACACACTGCAACAAGTCTTCTGAAGCTGCTCACTAGAAAGCCCACAAACTGTTTGCTTAAGACGACCTGTTCAAGAACATGAATTAGTCCTGTGGCTCAAATGGTGTCCAGCATGTGTGGTGACGCCCTGGTGAGGAGAACCAAGAAAATTGTGGTTTGCCTACAGTCAAGCATGGTGGTGGTAGCATCATGGTCTGGGGCTGCATGAGTGCTGCTGGTACTGCGGTTCATTGAGTAAAACATGGATTCAAACATGCACTGTGACAATCTGAAGCAGAACATGATGCTTTACTTTTGGGCCAAACGGCAGTTTTCCAACATATTAATGACCACAAACACACCACAAAGTTGACCTGAAATCTATTAAGCACCTGTGTGGAATCCTCAAGCAGATCCTCTGTTATGTCACTATGGACGAGTGGAAGAGGATCCCAGCAACAACCTGTGCAGCTCTGATGAATTTCATGCCCAGGAAAACAATAAAAACAATGATGCTCACACGAAATATTGACACTTTTGACACAGTTTTGACATGTACATTTAGGGTGTACTCACTATTATTATTAGAACACAGTAAATCTGTACTGTATACAAGCTATACATTTTATAGTTTTGTCCTTTGAAAACAAATTAAAAAATGTTTGCTAAAATTGTGTGAGTTACTGTACAGTATATATACTGTTATTATATATAATCAAGCTACACGTTCTTGAGGTACCAGTGATCCTCTGGATGGAGTTCTCTTCATTTGGATACCACTTGCTGCAGCTAAAGATGCATGAATGTACTCTGAAGGACCAACCTAAAGAACCATAAATATAGACTGACTGTTATTGCCATCACGAATTTTGCAATCAAATCCTAAATGTCTATCAGAAAAATAGTTGACACCCTACAATGATAAAACAATAATGAATAGACATTTGGAACCTCCCAGACAAGAATGGATTCATTTTGAGTCTGTTTTCTCTAAAAGTTTTTTTTTCTCACCACCTTCAGCTGTGGCTCCCTTATTAGGTATATAAACTTACAGCGGGGACTAATAAACGAATATTTGCGATTAAGTTGATTTGGGTCAAGCTCTAGAGTTAAAAATGCAAATGAAATACAATTCAACCAGCCTAAGAACAAATAGAGAATATTCTCTTCAGTTTAACAAATTTATTCAATTATTTATCAATAATCCAGCTACATAAATGTTATTTATTAGTCGTTATGTAAATTATAAATTAAAATCGTTTTAATGAGCAACTAACAACTGAATGTGCAACAGTTGCCTTAAACATTAATCATTATGTTATGGCTATAAATAAGTGTATGGTATGCGGTAGCTCACCATACACTTAATGGCACTGTTGGGCCCTTGAGCAAGGCCCTCAACCCTCAATTGCTCAGTTGTATAATTAAGACTAACATAAATCACTCTGGATAGGGGCGTCTGCCAAAAAAGCTGCAAATGTAATAGAATTTCTGGTGTTTAGGTAAAGTATGTTGCCTAATGGTGCTTTATATGATCTGGAGGTACAAACTCTGAACAGATGAGACACATCTGTTTTGCATTGGAAGCTGAGAATGATTCAATACTGCTGTTTGTGTTTCTTGAAGCATTGATTTCATTGTCTTTCTGTAACAATTCATGTAATCAGTTCCTTATTCAGACCAAAGATGGAAATAAAAATGAAAACTCTTATTAGAATATCAATTCAATTCCAATAAAGTTGGGACACTGTGAATAAATATAAATAGCAACAAAAAAAACAAAAAAAAAAAAAAAAAACAATGATCTGGAAATTAGATTCACAGTAAAACATAAAACACATAAAAAGTTTAAACTGAGAAAATGTTTGATTTTCAGGGAAAAAAAAATTATTGAATTTGATGGCTGCAGAAATTTGCGACTGGACAAGAAAGGTCTGGAAAAAGTAAGGGTAATAAAATGAAACAGTTGAAGAAACATTTTGCAACTAATGAGGTTAATTGACAACAGGTCAGTAATATGATTGGGCATAAAAAGTGTGTCTTAGAGGGGCAGAGTCTCAGAAGTAAAGATGGGCAGATCATAAAATTGCGAAACAGTGGAATATCTCATCTTGTTGAATTTCTTTAGGGGTGCTGTATCATGGCTGACTATGTGCTCTGACCCCCGGCTTCCTAACATCACTGGGATATGAAGTAAGAATTTCACTTTCCTGTAAATCACATGTGACAATTATAAAGCACCATTCTTTATCAAAGTACTGGCTGTGTTGGAATGAGGCAGGAACTTTATAATCACATTATTAGCTTTTAGGTACAAAGTACAGTATCTTGCAAAGATGATCTGTTTAAGGATTAAGACTCGAACATTAACTGTATTTTTGGAAGTACAGATTTTGTCTACAACAGATGAGCCACTGGAGCAGAAAGTCTGATTGGGAGTCTCGGTTACTGATTGGGACGTTGGGGGTTCAATCCTCGGTAGCCCTCTGTGCATTTGGGTTTTGTTTTTGGGCTATGTAATGTACATATGACACGTACAAAGCACTTCATCTTATATGTAAGATGTGCCTACAAACCTTTAGAGGTGGGGCTTGAAAAGTTCTTCCTTTTGTCTAAGCTGGCCAACACCCATTCACCGACCCATACACTCTTCATCATGGCCCCTTGTTAGTGAGTGGGATATATTAGGCATCAACTGAACATTTTGTCCTCAAAGTTGATGGTACAAGCTGGAAAAATGGGCGAGTGTAAGAAGTTCGACAAGGGCCACATTGTGATAGACGACTGGGTCAGAGCATCTCTAAAACTGCAACTCTTTTGGGGTGTTCCTGGTCTACAGAAGTCAGTATCTATCAAAAGTGGTCCAAATAAGGAACAGCGGTGAACCAAAGACTGGGTCAGCAATGGAGCCAGCAGTCGAGCTCTTGTAGCTCACATTGCTGAAGAAGTTAATGCTGTTCATTCTTGACTGTTGATTATTGACCACAAAATTAAGTAAGTGGTCATAATTTTCAAGCCTGATCTGTGTATGTTTCAGTTTTTTTGTTCTTGTTAGTGGTAACATTGTAGCAAGTGTGTGTGATATCATTGAGAAGATTTCAGATAAGAGACTTGCATTACATGTTCGCCACATAATTCTTGTAGTGCCTGACGTGTGGTTTGTAATTTTTCTCTCAACTTTCACACTAAAAGTCTTCAGGATCTCTGCAATGCTATCTCTGCACTAAAGATTCATTTCCAGACAAAATCAGGATGTGTCTTGAAAGTAGTTTCCACTATCCTCTGGATAACACGTGTCATTTATTACCTCACACACTGTTGACGTATAACATGCCAGAACTATGCATGTGTGTGTGAGTCTGTGAGGACGAAGGATAAAAGAGCGTCTTGCTTTATTACAGGCCTGTGGAAAGTCCTGTTTGTACAGCAGGCGGGTTTATTGCACTCTGTGAGGGTCATAATGGAGACCATTCTCCATCACATAACCTCTAAGCATCGTTTCCTGCTCCTCTGATTCACTGTGCAAACAGCTGAAGGCCTGTTATTATTCGGTAAGGTAAGACCTTTGGGCTGTGTGTCATGGTTGCTTCTTTGGCCCTGTATATGTGTGTGTGGTTACATCACCTCCTGAGGCCTTGGAAAGCCTTTACCACTGAACTGTGAAGCGTTCTGGATGATTTCAAGTTCACATTTGGGGCAGAACAGCATTCCACCTGAAGGGAGACAATTTAGCAAATAATTTTGCCTTTGAAGTGACTCCAACGATCACGATCTCAACGCATACCCTCCAACCTCTTCCACATCCTGAGTTCTATCCATTTAATTGGATAAATGGATTGCTTTGTAAACAGACCCAAAAACAAAATGTTCTTTCGTGTAAAAAAAAAAAAAGTCTATTTTTCCACGTCTTTGATATCCTGCTATTGTTTTACCTTTTACTGGTGCACATGAGGAATTCCTCTTTAAATCAGAGAAAGACAGGAGTCTGGACGGTGACTCGATGACATCAGCTTCCAAATGTGTCTGTAAATCTTGTTCTGGTTTCCAATTACTCAAAAGCAGGACAAAGTCCAAGACAAACCAGCGTTAATACACGTAAAAAAGAGCCGGTATTAAGTTCGGGAATGTCTGGATTGGTGATTAAGCGCCAAAATTGGAAGGTTACAGTGGCTGAATTATAAAATTCTTCTCTACTAAAGAGACTCCCTATAGTCTCGAGGATCATGAGTTATGCACTTATGTCTAAACCTGGTTTGTTCGTAATGTTGAATTTTAGGAGTCTGATTGATTACCTACATCATACATGCAGGATAAGATGTTTACGTTGAGTCTTTTGGCAAACGCTATTATCCCGAACGACGGGGAGGCACAGCGATTATAAAGTGTCTAGAGAATCTTTAAGGATTTCTAAACTAAAATAAGAACTAAAGCTGACAGGCAAAAGTGTTAACATGTAACAACAGGGAGGACGCATGAGAGAACTTGAAAAGGTCATGAACCAGGAAAGCATCAGAATTTGAAAATCTATTGGAGCATGCATATACGCCACTAATCCAAAACTGAGCAATCGGGAGACAAGGGCCTTAGTCAAGGAGCTGATTAAGAACCTGATGGTCAGTCTGAAAGAGCTTAAGCATTTCTCTGTGAAGAGAGGAGAATCTTCCAGAAAAACAACCAAATTGCACCTGAAGGGCTCAGAGACCATGAGAAACAAATATTGAGTTCTTTGGCCCGAATGCTAACCGTCATGTCTGAAGGAAACCAGGCACCTTTTATCACCTGAAAGTGAAGCATGGTGGTGGCAGCATGATGAATGCAGAAATGCACAGAGATGTCCTTGATAAAAACCTGCACCAGAGCACTCTAGACTTTAGACTGTGGCAAAGGCTCATCTTCCAACAAGCCTTAACCACACAGCTAAGATAACAAAGGAGTGGCTATGGGTCGACTCTGTGAATGTCCTTGAGTGGCCCAGCTAGAACTCAGACTTGAACCCGATTGAACATCTCTGGAGAAATGGCTGTGCACCGATGCTCCCCATCCAACCTGATGGAGCTTGAGTTAAAGTTTTGCAAAGAAGAATGGGAGAATGCCCAAAAATAGCTTGTAGCTTGTAAGTTGGCACATGATGCTACCACCACCATGCTTGACTGTGGGCAGGACACAATTTCCTTGGTTCTCCTCGACCGGGGGTCCCCCTCTGAACCCCTCTTGGAAAAAAACCTCTGAATGACCCTGGCCACTGTACTGAATCTTAGTTTCAGGGTGTTACCATGAGGTGCCATGTTGAACATCCAGTGGTCAGTATGAGAGAACTGGACTCAAAGCAAAAAAAAAACTTCTCTAGAACAAGATACATAGATTTGTATGGTCCTGTCAAACAGCCAAAACATGAACATGTTGAATGGGACATGTGCCTTTGCATGGTTACATGACATACAGCTGTTATCACTTAGAGTGTACTCACTTTTGTTGCCAGTTATTTAGACAATAATGGCTGGGTGTTAAGTTATTTTCAGAGGACAGTAAATCTGTACTGCTATACAAGCTACACATTTACTACACTAAAATATATCCAAGTTTTATTTCTATAGAATTGTCCCTAGTATACTACTAAACTGATTGTTGAAATGTGAGAGGTGCACTCCTTTGCTGAAAAAACAGTAGCTAGAGCTTGTTTGTGTATAAAATTATTTTTTTATTTGTAGACCGATTTTCCCATGAAAATTGTCTTTAAGCAGCTTACCAAAAATAAAGTAGTTATAAAACAATGTATACGTTTTTTCTTATAATTGTAAGTTGGTCCCTAATGAGCGAGCCAGTGGCGACTGTGGCAAGAAAAAACTCCCTGAGATAGCATAAGGAAAAAAAAACCTTGCCAGGACCCAGACTCTAAAGGGAACCCATTCTCATCCTCAGCACCAAATGTCCACCGAATGTGTTGAGGTTTGCAGTGATTTATGGCAACCTGTGGTCCTGAAACATTGTAGTAGACTGTTGATAAAAGCTTAAAGTTTTTGAGTTGCTCAGTAATTTCATGGATATTTTTTTATATTCTGGAGAACTTTTGCTTTGCACGATTTGACATTGTACACAACCTTGGGGGTAATTCTGGACAATTATCCTTTTCTCATAATGCTATCTTTATCTTCAAGTGACGGGCAAAGACCTACCTTTTCCTGAAACACTTAAACTAACACTTTCCAAGTTTGCTTTGTTAATTCATTGATGGACACCCAAAGCACTTTAGTACTTCGCTCTGGACACGGGAATCTGCTAATGTAAATGTAAATAGCTAGCCCAAATTCACAGAGGCCACTTAGTTGTTTGAATATTTCCTTATCATTTCTAGAGCATTGCAACTTGCAAGTCTATCCCTGTCCTTGAGTTTTCTACACTGCCTTCCTGTAGCTGCCTAAAAAAGATTTTAGAAGCCGATGCTTGCTTACAAAGCCAAATATACCCCCATCTGCCTAAAGATACTTATCAACCTCCTATCTGCACCAGTTTCTTTCCTTTAGCTCAGCTTGACTTGATCTAAATTCGAAACAATGATGCTTGCGTACAAACACTAAAATGGACCAGCCTTCAGCACTTTGAATAATGGACCTTTATCAACCTCTCCTCTGCATATTTCTTTCCATTTGAGACCCTAACATGGCTCGACTTGCATCAAGACCTTCATCAAGACTTCTTTGTACTTGCATCTTAGTGGGTAAATTGACTTTCTATCCGCTAAATATCAAAGGCCTAGGCTTGTTTTTGTTGCTAAACCTTTTGACAAATGTTTCCCTATTGGAGGCAGGATCTAGTGGTACGTATGATAAGACAAATTGAATCTGCTGCCTAAGATTATTCCAAGATACTTTGCCATGTCTACTGAAAGGACTGGAGGTCCATTAAAAGGATGCTGTATAAGTTTCTACAGACATACAGGTGGTATCAGAAAGTTTTGAGACTGGTTTAAAGAAAGTACTTTATTTATCTATGTTTACACACCATCACCTTCAAAAATGAAGTATGTCAAGCACCTTCAGCTATTCACAACGGTGTCAAAATGGCGACTTTCGAGTCGGATCTTCATTTTTGGGAAGAGGGGTGGGGTGGTTGCAAAAGTAAGATCATGTGGATCGTTCTCCAACGATTACCATGGACGGTTTTTACTTTTTTCAGAGGTTGAGCTCTTTGAAGGTCTTACTGAATTCTTGTCGTTTTATAGTGATGTTATTCTGCTCTTGAAGCCACTCGAAACACCTTGAACGACTCGTTGTTGCATCGCCGTATGTCAAACGGATGTCGTTTTTTTTATTTGCAGATTTGCCCAGTTTCACATAGAATTTCATCTTTGCTCTTTGTTCTAACTTGCTGTCCGTGATAATATTGCAGACGTGGTAGCCCACGTTGTCAGAATACAGTAGCAACAGTTAGCACCATTAGAGTCAAAACCTTTTGATCCCACCACGTAGATCTGCTCTGTTCAGGAAAAGAGACCATAAAAGTGGTCAGACCTTCTGAAAATAAATGAAGGAAATGAGTTGGGCCAAGTTTAGTCCCATGGGGAACTTCTATATGGAGTCTAAGATGCAATGAATGCAATGTCCAATGGACCCTCTTAATGCCATTTCCTATGATTTTATGTACTGTAGGTATTAAAGGCTTACGTCGTAAAGTAGCCCCACTTTTTTTTTTTTAAAGATCATACTTCATGTTATTTTGGCTAAGACTAATACGTCTTACATGCAGGGAGTTTCAATGATACTTTATTACTGATGCTAAAGTGGAGGCTATAAGCTTCCATCGTGTGTTGGCTACATTTAAATCATATATATGCTGTAACACTGAATATGCTTTGGCTGATTAAATACACAGGCAAAAATGCAGACATATGTCTCTTTTTTTTTTGTTGCAAAAAAAGCTACAGTTTATATTGCAAGTCAAGTCAATATACCGTATATAGCTGACGCAGTACACAGAAATAAGACAACGTTTTTCCAGAACCCTGGTGCTACATAAAACAACATAGAGCTACATACAAAACACAAAGCTAATGACTAAAAGTAAGTGTCCTCACCACATAAAGTGCATCGTGTGCAACCGAGTGCAAATAGTGCGAGACAAAAGACAGTGCAAACAGACAACACAAGACAGTGTAGGACAGATACACAAAACACAAAATAGCACCGACCAGTTTACCTACTGTATAAAGTTATACAGTGCAATGTGCAAAAAGAGAATCTTGAACAAGAGTGTATTCGTAAACATGAACACAAAATGTGCAAAACGGCAACAGCAGCAAACGCAAGGTGTGCAAAACCGAATGTAAACAGTTATTATATAATTATGATGTGGGTGGTGCTGTAGACATGGATGCGTATGAATTAAAAAGAGTATTTAGTGTGTGTTTGAGTTCAGTTTGGTAACAGTTCAGTAACACACCAAAGTACCCCGTTGAAGATTTTACACTTTAGAATGTTGATTATCTCATAATCCTTTATAGATTCATGTTGATCCCTTCTTGAGATTGTTGATAGTATGACGTACGTCGATTACATCCGCCGTCCTTCAGAAAACGTTTTGATGCTAGAATTATGACTTGGGATCTGTTTTTTTTTGTCGGAAAAGAAGAGGACAAATCAAGAAGTATGTCACATTCGTTGTGGTCTCATTGGCTTTGAGGGGAAATGAAGCTAAGCTGGTTAAACGCTGCCAGGTCCCCCTGCTCACCAGACCATCAGCAATGCTAATTGCAGCTAAATTATGAAACCCACACAATCCTCCAACCTCTAAAGCAGACTTGTGAAATCCAATCTTAAGTCCAAATCCTCTAAAAGCACAGATCCCAAGTCCCATGTTTCCCATGATCACTTGCCTCTGTAGCTGCTTTTTTCAGGCTTAAACACATTCATGCAATGTCTTTATACGTTTCAGTCTTGCTTGCGCCCTTCTCAGATGGCCAGTGCATGATGGAATGTTAGTTTTGGATTTGAGAGTGAAAAGAGACCCTGTTAGAAAGCAGACCCGCCTGGTTTACGACCGGCACACAGGCTTGCTGCTTTCCTTCTATTTGTTCAGTCCTTCAGTATGTGTGTATTTACACTGGCTTTTGCAAAGGTGCTACAAAATGAACTTTACGGCTTTTTTAAACAGTAGCACATGAGTTATTTGCAGCTGTCGATCAAACCATGCGCTATAGAAGGAAACATTTTGTAGTAGGTGAACATGCCTGCTTAATGAGTTTCTAGCTCTCACTTGAGACTTTGGCATTTGATACTGAAGGACCTTTTAGACTGGCACTGCAAATACCACGGCTGTTTCCTGGCATCTGGCGACCAACAAGAGGGTATGTTGGTTCCTTGATGTTAACTGTTTACAACAAAATTATGTTTATCTCAATTTAATAATTTGCAAACCTTCCACCATCCACCATCCTCTGTCATACACTATCGACTGGGATATCTGAAATATCTGAAATATATAAAGCTAACCAAATGTGGTAGTTCAGGTCAGAGGTTCAAGCCGTGGTATCTCCAAGCTGCCCATTTTTGGGGCCCTTAAACAAGGCCCTTAGCCATCTTCCTCCACTCCTGGCCAAAGAATGAGAAGGAGAAAAGAAAGACTTCTACAGAAATGGCAGGAAAAGAAGAAGTGGAGGTGGAGGTTCGGGTTGGTACTGTGGGTAATGTGGGTACTATGACTGGTAAAGGGAGAGAGGTAGCTGATATGATGGAGAGGAGAAAGGTGGATATGTTGTGTGTTCAGGAGACCAAGTGGTCTATAGAGTTCTATAGATTTCCTGCTCTCCATTGAGCCATATTGTTCCCTGGTTGATCCATCATGGTCTTTGCTGTAGCCTCATTTATACAACCATCACACAAACCCATGTGTCTTCACAATGCTCTCTGGAGAAGGCTCTGAACCTGGACTCTGATCAACCAGAGAAAACCTGAACTGGGTAGACCAGTACTTTTCCAAAGATCATAAGTGTAACCCATTAGAAAATAATTCTAGAATTGTTTGTTTACAATTAGTTGATTAGCTCTGGATGAGACTAAATTAATGATTCATTCCAAGTCATAGAATATGTGTGCTTGTCTCTTTAAGAGTGCCGCTAATGGTAGCAAGGTTGATTGGTGTGTACATGTGAAAAATGTGTTTGACACAACAAGTTAAGTTGGTCTTTATTTTACTTGTTTGCTATTGGTTAATACCGGGTTTCCAGGATAATCGAGAATTTGGGGGAGGGAGAAGGAAAGAGACGGTGCTGCTAGGAGGCTGATCGGATTGATTAAGCTGAGAAGTTGAAATAATTAGAGTGAATTATTTAATAACTAGTTGTATAATTGATTTAAAGTGTAGAGCGTGTGTTATTACACGGATTGTTTTATATTTTAAGTTTGCATTCACCGAGTGGACTTTTCCCTCATGGCGATTAGCTAATGAGCAAGCAATTAGTGTGGAAACGGACTCATCTTAGTGGTATACTAAGAAATTAACTCAAAAGAAGGAGAAAAGGACTGTTATTTAGGAGAAATTGGGAGATTCTGCTTAGAAGACCACATACTGATCCTGATCATAGCGATTTTCTGGTGGATGTATGGGAGAGTGACACGTAGGCGGCCAGGCAAAACGCGGGACGAGGATCGGAGGAGACTTACCACAGGTTTCGCCGTCATTTCACAGAGTTCTAAGGGAGTTAAGGTACCCTTTTCGTTTCTTATATGCTTTGGAGAGAGAAGAGGCCAGTTTTCTGTTTTCACGGCCACTACGTACCCGAGCCACGATTCAGGCCTGCTACTGAGTGTGTGTGCGTGCGTGCGTGCGTGTGTGTGTGTGTGGGCCCACAGGTTACTTTAAATAGTTCACATTGTGCATTAAGGAACCTTGTGTAACCATAATAATCAGACTTCTTGTGAAGGAGTTTCATACATTTGACTACCAGTGTGTATACAGACACAGAAGTAATCGCTACGGCACTGAGTTACATTGTGATGTTGGTGAAATGTGATTTTGGGTTTTAACTATATTAGAGACTTTAATTGCTTATAATTTGGGAAATTTAAATTCTTGTATTAAGATTTATTGAGTTCATTTTTTTTTATTATTATTAAATTTGTTCTGTTTGATTACTCGCTAGAGAGTTTCTTCATTTGAACTTGAGGTATTCTACGTTTTATGTTTAAGATTATTTACTGCTCAAGTGTCAATTTATTCAGTGATATCAGAGGGGCCTTTATACAACATCTCTGAGGCATTCGGTTAGTGAACCTTGTGCTGCTCCTTGCTACACTATAACTAACACGGGTAAGGGGCGCTACATAAGCCTTTTAGGAACATAAACCAGGCTTCACATTTAAGTGCCTGTGAATACATGAAAACAGGTTTATAGCCAACCTCCACCGACTTTATGGAAAATCTGAGAACAAAATCAATGATTTGGATTCTTCCAAAGCACTTTTGGGACTTAATCTTGCTTTTTGCTCCAATCTACTGTGTATTTGTTGATCCTTCATAATGTGTCTGCATGATTCAGGTTCCTCTGTAGACACAACGCATTGGATGCTCGCCGAAAAGCTCAATGGGTGGCAAGGGATGATGAAGGCCATATTGTTATTTTCATCTCATCCTGCAGGCTGTGAAGTGCCCAAACACAACGAATGCCACTGAGATGACTCCTGAGAATGCGATTTATTATAGATAAGCACACGAGTGCAGGCATGGTTCAGTGTTGATCTTAAAGGTGGGGCTGGTGACTTTTACGTCAGAATGCTTTTTTTGAACGTTTTATAAAATGTCTGGGTTCAACTCAGGTCATGGTGATGTTCCAGAGTCTACAAGTAGAAGAAAGAGATTCTATGCTGATATCTAGCATTAACCAATCAGGACTACTTGTTAGCCAATCGTGCTGCCACACAACCGTCTAAATATAAGAAATAAATGCATTTAGGAAGATACAGACTAGAAACAAAATTTCTCGAAATGAGAAAACATATCTTCAAAAAAAAATAACAAAACGTCTTAAAATAAGAATTAAAACACTATAGCAGTTAATTTAACCTAATAAACTTGAAAACAAGCTTTTAAATTATTTTTTTAAACTGTTTGTTTTTCCCAATTTGTGTGAAATTTCCTTAAAACCAGAGCTACTAAACAAAGAAATCGAATCGTCATTATACAGTATAATGTCTTTAAATGAGAAAAAAGTAAATTTATTACTTATTAAACTAAAAACAAGATGACTACTAAAATCAAGATTGTGCATGCATTCATATTGTCGACAATTACGTATTCAAATGAAGACTGTCTTGTTACACACAGTAATTACAAGATCAAACAAGACAAAATCTTTTGAAGAAAAGAAAAAAAGATTGTGCAAAGAAGAATGGTCAAGAATCCCTCTCTCTGTGTTCTCCAATCTTGTGAAATGTTATAGGAGGAGATTAAGTGCTGTCTTGTTGGCAAAAGGAGGTTGTACAAAGTATTAACATCAGGGGTGCCAATAATTGTGGGACACATGATTTCAAGTTTTTCTTTTTTCTAAATGTATGATTTCTTTTACCACCAAAGTAATGTACTTAAATAAAAGGTTGGATTTTTCTCTTTTTTTTTGCATTTGGGTTCTATGTTGTTTTTAAAAAAAGGAGAATTTTTTGAAGTCCACGACCACATCTTAAACAGGGGTGCCAATAATTGTGGAGGGCACTGTATATATATTTTTTTGTAAGTAAATGTGTTGGTTTCGACATAAGACAAGCATTTCGCAGAAAATTATACTAATAAACAAGTTCTGAGTTTTTTAAGATACAAGACCTCAAATGATGTCTTATTGTAATTGAGCTCAATTTACAGGTAGAATAAATTTGAGCTTTAATAAGTAAGAAACAAAAAGATTGATAATCCTAAAACAATTAATAATCGTACACAATTTGCTCTTGCATAGTATTGAATTCTTAAAATAAGATCAATAGGATTTGTTTGGCTAGAAATACGATTGTAGCATTCAGGCTTTCTAGCCTAGAAATCTGTTTGTGGTCTGTATTTATTTATTTATTTATTTATTTATTTATGGGTTTTATACTTTAGCTTTTTTATTCATACATCCACCAAAGCTGTTGTTGGGTCTTTAGGAAGTCCATGCATGAAATAATTTTTTTTAACTAAAATAATATTAATAATGTAATATTCAAAAGTTCATGGTTCTCTGGGACTCTGACCAAAATTATGAATGTAGTGCAACATTTAAGACTTGATTATACATTCTTGTATGTATGACAAAGCTTTCAGGAGTCATTTGTTTAATGTCTCAATGTGACACTGAACAGAATCTTCAGTGAAATGGATTCAATCCCAGACTTTCAGGACCCCCCCCCACACTCTTTCCTCATATTTTTTTAAGCATCTGTATTTCTCTGAACTATTATAATATTAATAATGTAATATTCAAAACTTCATGGTTCTCTGGGACTCTGACCAAAATTATGAATGCAGTGCAACATTTAAGACTTTTACGAGATTATACATTCTTGTATGTATGACAAAGCTTTCAGGAGTCATTTGTTTAATGTCTCAATGTGACACTGAACAGAATCTTCAGTGAAATGGATTCAATCCCAGACTTTCAGGACCCCCCCCCACACTCTTTCCTCATATTTTTTTAAGCATCTGTATTTCTCTGAACTATTTCCAAGGGCAGTCCAACCGTAGCTAAGTACAGATCCTCCAAGTCTCTGATCCCATTCACTTTATCATTTGACTACTGTATTAAATCATCCACAATTCAATGATTTGTCTGGATTTCAAGGCCTGGAAAAAGCTTGGAAAAATCTGGAGAACTCAACAACATCCGATTCTTCCAGCAGAAGGAAATCAGGTCTGTGAGAATAAAGGCTAGGATTTCTTATGCTTTCTCTGTCAGCTGTGATCAGTGTCTAGGATTAAACCAAAAAGAAATTGTATATATATATAATCCAAGTGAAACAAATGCTTACTTTTTTCTTTCGTTTCTGTAAGCCTTGTTTTATTAGGAACATGTCTGCCAGTTAACATTCTCCTGATTTTACCCTTATGATTGATTGGGTGGGTAGTGACAAGGTATTTGCTTTTAACATGGTCTTTCTCGATCCACTGTGGAGAAAATGGGGGAAGATTCTTACGAACTCAGAAAGGTCACGAGACATCTCCGAAGAGGTATTTTGCATTCCTTAGCCATGAATGATGTTTTATGCTTATGCTTATGCTTGCTTGCTGAAAAGGTTCATTAGGAGCAGAAATGTTGAAAGTGCTGTCAATCTTTATAGCAAGTGGTCCGTTATACTGCACATAAAGAAGGTTGAAATTTGCACAAAAAAAAACATCACGTGTTTGTGTGAGACGCAGTGTATCGAGTCAAGTCAAGTTTATTTCTATTGCGCTTTTCACAACAGACATTGTCTCAAAGCAGCTTTACAGAATTTAACAGTTAAGGTGAACAATGTGTATTTATCCCTGATGAGCAGCCGTGGTGACTGTGGCAAGGAAAAACTACCTTAGATGTTATGAGGAAGAAACCTTGAGAAGAACCAGA
>MU585527.1:366052-371581 GCA_024362625.1 Silurus asotus
TACACTCACTTAACCACTCACTTACTCACTGACCCACTCAATCCCTTACTGACCCACTCATTCACTCACTGGCCCACTCACTCATCACTCACTTACTCACTGACCCACTCATACACTCACTTAACCACTCACTTACTCACTGACCCACTCATACACTCACTTAACCACTCACTTACTCACTGACCCACTCATTCACTCACTTAACCACTCACTTACTCACTGACCCACTCACTTACTGACCCATTTACTCATCACTTACTTACTCACTGACCCAATCATTCATTCACTTACTTATTTACTGACCCACTCACCTACTCACTGACCCACTCACTTACTGACCCACTCACTCTTCACTTACTTACTCACTGACCCACTCACCTACTCACTGACCCACTCACTCACTGACCCATTTACTCATCACTCATTTACTCACTGACCCGCTCATTTACTGACCCACTCACTCTTCACTTACTTACTCACTGACCCACTTACTCATCACTCATTTACTCACTGACCCACTCATTTACTGACCCATTTACTCTTCACTTACTTACTCACTGACCCACTCACTTACTGACCCATTTACTCATCACTTACTTACTCACTGACCCAATCATTCATTCACTTACTTATTTACTACTCACTGACCCACTCACTTACTCACTGACCCACTCACTCACTGACCCATTTACTCATCACTCATTTACTCACTGACCCGCTCAATTACTGACCCACTCATTCTTCACTTACTTACTCACTGACCCACTTACTCATCACTCATTTACTCACTGACCCACTAATTTACTGACCCATTTACTCTTCACTTACTTACTCACTGACCCACTCACTTACTGACCCACTCACTTACTGACCCACTCACTCTTCACTTACTTACTCATTGACCCACTCACTTACTCACTGACCCACTCAATCACTGACACATTTACTCATCACTTACTTACTCACTGACCCATTTATTCATTCACTTAACTACTCACTTATTCACTGACCCACTCATTCACTCACTTAACCACTCACTTACTCACTGACCCACTCACTTACTGACCCATTTACTCATCACTTACTTACTCACTGACCCAATCATTCATTCACTTACTTATTTACTGACCCACTCACTTACTGACCCACTCACTCTTCACTTACTTACTAAGGGAGTTTTTCCTTGCCACAGTCGCCACGGCTTGCTCATCAGGGACAAATTCACACCATTCACCATCACTGTTGATTTGTGTAAAGCTGCTTTGAGACAATGTCTGTTGTGAAAAGCGCTATACAAATAAACTTGACTTGACTTGACTTGACTTACTCACTGACCCACTCACTTACTCACTGACCCACTCACTCACTGACCCATTTACTCATCACTCATTTACTCACTGACCCACTCACTTACTGACCCATTTACTCATCACTTACTTACTCACTGACCCACTCACTTACTGACCCACTAATTTACTCACTGACCCACTCATTTACTGACCCATTTACTCTTCACTTACTTACTCACTGACCCACTCATTCACTGACACATTTACTCATCACTTACTTACTCACTGACCCACTCATTCATTCACTCAACCACTCACTTATTCACTGACCCACTCATTCATTCACTCAACCACTCACTTATTCACTGACCCACTCATTCGTTCACTTAACCACTTACTTACTCACTGACCCACTCACTCATCACTTATTCATTTACTCACTGACCCACTCACTCACTCACTGACCAATTTACTTACTGACTCACTCACTCATTACTCACTCACTCACTCACTGACCCATTTAATCACTTACTGACTCACTCACTCATCACTTACTTACTTACTCACTGACCCACTCAATCACTTACTGACCCACTCACTCATCACTTACTCACTGACTCACTCACTGACCCACTCACTCATCACTTATTCATTTACTCACTGACCCACTCACTCACTCACTGACCAATTTACTTACTGACTCACTCACTCATTACTCACTCACTCACTCACTCACTGACTCACTCAATCACTTACTGACTCACTCACTCATCACTTACTTACTCACTCACTGACCCACTCACTCATCACTTACTCACTCACTCACTCACTGACCCACTCAATCACTTACTGACTCACTCACTCATCACTCACTCACTCACTCACTCACTGACCCACTCACTCATCACTCACTCACTCACTCACTCACTGACCCACTCAATCACTTACTGACTCACTCACTCACATACTGATCCATTCATTCATCAGTCATTCATTACTGACCGACTCACTTATGTACAATTCAATTCAATTCATTTTTATTTGTATAGAACCGCAAGTACGGTCACAGATTTTAAATTTTTTTTCTTTTTATTGGTGGATCTAAATCAATTAAAATACGGGACAAAAATTGACCCAGAACAGATTTAATGTACAAAAATTGGTAGCATCTGTATAAAAGCACTTTTTATATGCGTTTCCGTCCACTTAAGGAAACGCTTTCAAATTTTACATCAAAATAGCTTTTAAGGTGATTCAAATATTTAAGGTCCAATTCGATCCGAACAGTATGTAAGGGTTAAGCTGGGATTGCGAAAAGAAACCTAGAACCTAAACCTGAAACCGAAACTCTGCTACCATAATTCCAATGTGGCCAGTGGTCCACTCGATATTGACAGCAGTGACTCGCCAACCCTTCTGTTTATTTCTGCTCTGCTCTCCCAGGCATCTGGGCCAAATGCTTGACATCCCTGCATCATTAATATCCTCAGTGTTTACAAACACCATCCAAGTATTCGCTAGTGCCGTATTGCTCGTACTGCTACTATAATTGTGCCTTCTTGCCAACGGATTCTTGATATCAGCGGGAGGTGTTCAAGCTCAGAGAGCATGACTGCGAACAGGCATTTCCGAGGCCTGTTGACTTCAGAATTCAGTCGCATGTTGAGTACTATAGATTATTCTTGCTCATTATTTTTAGTCCCAGACTGGAAATGATTGTTTAAGCAGGAAAGCATGCTCCTGAGGTACCAGGGAACAGAGTTTTTGTCCTTTTCTTCTCTTCGGATTTCCCTGATGAATGCAGTTCTCTTTAAGTGAAGACCACTCTCTGTGTGAGTGGTTCCACCTCAACAGCCTAAAGATCCATTGACTTCCTTAACAACTCAGGAACTTTGAAGATGGATTTGGACTCTAATTAATATTAACAGCCTGCTACGATGGGCTCAGGACCACACTTTGTGTAAACAGTTCTGCATTTAAGCACAATGATGGAACTTTAATGAATGGATATTTAATGTTGAAGATGAAGATGGGTTCCTTTTGTAGTCTGGCTTCTCTCAAGGTTTCTTCCTCATACCATCTCAGGGAGTTTTACCTCATCACAGCAAAGCGCTTTACAAATAAAATCTAATTGAATTGAAAGAAAGATAATAGTAGATAATAAGGGTGTGTCCAATCCTGCTTACAGTTATTGTTTCTATTTGTTCCCACAATATTTTTGATTGAATTCATTTGGTTCTTGTATCATCAGGGGCAGAGAGCCAGCAGATAAGATAATGAGTGGTTGTTAGTAGTATACTTACATTAGGTTTACAGTACTTGGCAGACCTTGTTATCCAGAGCTACTTACATTTATCTCATTCATACACGTGAGATTATTATCTTCAGATCCACATTTTAATGCCTTAACTATTAAGCTACCATCTCAACCTCAACATTATATGGATAACAGTTTTCTGGACACCCAAGCTAAAGATCGGAGATCATAAGACCATAAGATGTGCTTTTTGAACATCCCATTCCACATTTAGTCAACATTTGCTGTTATAACCTCCACTCACCTTGGAAGATGTTCCACTGGATTTTGTGGAGATCCTTTCAGACACAAAGATGTTAGTAAAGTCAGGAACTGTAGTGATGCATGTGAAGGTGAGGAGGTCTGAGGTGCAGTTCCACATTAATCACAGATCTTACACTCCAGCACCATGTTAAACATATCTTCTTTCTGGCTTTGTGAACAGGAGTATCGTCATGCTAGGGTAACAGGTTTTGGTCTCCCAGTTCAAGGCAAACTTACCCAGTTTTTCTAGTTTTATCCGTATAGTGTAAATGAACTGATCATACTTGCCCTGACCTCAGGAAAAATGAAACTGCAGAACAATGTTACTGATTATTTTTTAATTTGTTCAGGTTTTGGGTGGAGAATGTCCAAGCAAAAAAAGATTAGTACAGTGTAACATCCTGTGTCCAATCCACTCTCATTGTAATCATCATTATTTTGTCCCACAAGCTTAATCCATCTGGCTGCGTCCTCCTGACTGAAAATCTGGCCAGGTCCTGATCCACATCTCTTTTTTTATAATAAGAAGAAAAACAGACCTTATTAGAAAGCGATTGCACATTTTCTTCTCTCATTTGGTCATGTGATCATCAAGAAACCTGAAATCCAATTGTTGTATGAGTTCCAGCCCACAAAAGTCTCTCAGCGTCTCATATTGAATCAGTCACGGTTATCAAGTGGCCTGAGATTGGGTCACTTTTGTTTTTTTAAATGACAAAAAAGGAACAAAATCCTGACTTATATACTTTGGCAAGCGCTTTCTCGTGAAGAGGATTGGCAATGATAAAGCAGTTTCAAAAACAATAATGCTGCCACAAAATAATATACTGTAGCTGGTAAACCTCATGTCCCCACGTCATGTCCTCAGGCTCAGGCGATTTATGGCCATGGTGTGATTTCAGCAAGGCCTGAATGCTGATTTAAAATGTGTGTGTGTGTGTGTGTGTGTGTGTGATGACTTAATCTGATTTCTATTCTTATATTCTTTTGCACATTTTCCATCTGCAGCTTGTACTATACTTAAGCGCTGTCGTGAGCCTTCTGCTCAAAGAGAACGAATCCTGACCTTAATTACAATCACAGATTTTCTGTGAAACGTCAACTGTTTTCCTCACACACTCCTTATTTCGAGCACTTTTTTCCACTTCTTGAGTTTTATAGGAGAGCTGGGACAGGGATAGGAGCAGGCCTAGAAGCTGCCGCATGCTTCGAATGAATCATGTCACTATGGTCAGTGATTATAGCTCCAGGAAGCAGATGAGGCCAAAGTTTTGGCTAAAAGCCTGGGATAAAGTGCTACTGTCCAGTAATTTGACTTTTTTTTCCCCGCACATTTTTGCTGTGTTTAGTTCTTTGGACCAAATTCTGTTTTTTTTAGCACTCAGTTTAGGGTTTTTTGACTTACAGAAATGTTGGCACTCTAATGACGACCAAAACAACTGTTCTGAGATAGTCTATTTGTCTTACAAATGCAGGTGATTTTAAGTTCTCTTGAAGCGAGCCCAGTGACATTTCATTTATTTAACCTTGGTGTTCCCAAGGCAAGAAACAAACTGGCAAGAAAATGGTATTTCTTTTGGCAAATCTATTATCTAAGATTTCCTAAAACCATAAAAAGGCTAAATCATAAATTATTTAAAAAACCAAATGCATTTAAAATGGCACACACACACACACACA
>MU585527.1:371587-401327 GCA_024362625.1 Silurus asotus
TATATATATATAAACAAAGCCGTCTCTTAGAATTGATAATTGTGGTTGGCACATTTCTTGTCACACGCTCTTTACAGCACAGTGAAATTCTTTCTTGGCATATCCCAGTTATGTTCGGAAGCTGGGGTCAATGTGTAGGGTCAGCTATGATACAGTGCCCCTGGAAATGGTTAGGGTCATTGCTTAAGGGCCCCCAAGAGTGGCAGCTTGGTGCCACTAAACCACTAAACTAAATAAAAAGATTAATCATTTTAAACTGAAACATTTTTCCTTGATATGAAACCTAGAGTTGATGGTGATGAAGGAAAAACTCCTAGGGAAGAAACCTTGAGAGGAATCAGACTCGGGGTTACTCCGAATGTACATTTATTACAGTACCATCATTGTTGAGGTTATAAACTGTTGATTGACACTTAAGTGCAAATTGTAGCCCTAAGCCATTTTAGCAGAAGTGGTGAATTTTAGTCCAAATACATGTTTTTGGTTTCTACAATTGATATATATTAAAGATGGTAAGATTCAAGAATATGACTTATCAACCCTACGGAGACAGAGGCGTGTCCTGAGAGGTAACATCGAATACAGATTAACATGGCAGAGGTAGAGCTGCATTCCCTTGGAGATCCCCTTGAAAAGTTTGTGAAAGGGCCATGCATTTAGAAGTCCGAAGGCACTTTAGTAAACTGATGATTTGCTGTCTGTCAAATGATCAATTATCTGTACAATATTGAATTGCAGAACATCATGTTTCTTTCATTGAATCACATTGTTGCAAAATCGGATCGTACCGCATAGTAATAGTGGTGAATTCGTCGAGGGTTAAGATCCTTCCTCATGGGCCCAGCTTTGGATTTGAACTTACAACCTTCTGTTCAGAAATCCAACATCTCAAACTCTGAGCTTCCACTACCACCGAGACGTATCTCCAACTTAGGCTTAAACAACAAAACTATATCTAACTCCTGGATATATATGTATATTTTGTATTATGTTGTTGTCATGTGACCTTCTAATTTCACATGTCCTACAAATACATGCCCAGCTGATACTGATGGTGCTCAATTCCACCATGCAAATCTTCATAATTACTTCAGACATCTTCCATTAAGAGGAATACATCCAGAAATCAGATTACATCAGACCAGTACTGAAGCAGTGTGAAATAATTACAGAAACATACTGATGCAAACGGAGCCGAGCCGAGCCGAGCTGAGCCGAGCCGAGGGGTTTGCGGAATCGGGATCGATTTACACTTTTGCAGTAAAAGTTTTGGAAAGTCTGTCTCATGCTGTACTGTAACGTCATAACCGCTGCCTTTCAGTTTATAGCTTTCTTCCCTTGTGTCATTAACGAATGTTTGTTTTTAAGTCTCATGGAACACTTTTTTTTTATTTTTTTTTAATTCATGGTACTTCCATATTAATAATTCATAAAACTGATATCAGTTACAGCAGTCAAACACTTTAACAACGTTTTTTCTAATGACTGAAAAAAATATACAATCCAGCCTTAGATTGCAGTTAAGGTCTTCAACTTTCTATGACCAAAAGTATTGGGACAGCTGAATTTTCCAGCCACATGCGGTTTAGTCCTCAAACTGTTACTCCAAAGTTCGAGCAACACAACTGTATATAATGTCTTTCGGTGTTGTAGCATTGGATTTTTCTATTAGTTGATTTAGGAAATCCAAATCTGTTTCAGCATGACAATGCCACTGTGCACCAAGCCAACTCCATGAAGATATGCCTTTTGTGGAATGGAATGGAGTGGAAGATCTCCAGGTATACAACTCAAAAACTATTGAATAGCCCACAAACACACTCCAAACTCTTGTGGAAATCTTCCTGAAAGAGTGTAGGTTATTATGGAAGTGAATGGAGTCTAAATGTGGCATGAGATGTTTAAAAAGCACAGTCTTAGAACCAGGTGTCCACAAACTTTTGGCCTTACTGTATATTTAGGAGAGTTTTTGCAGGTGTAAGCATGTGTCCTTGTGTTGGCGGGAGGGTCAGTGTTCTGGTGAAATGATGCCTGACACACACACACACACACACACACACACACACACACACACACACACACACACACACAATTTGGCATCTCTGAGTCACTGTGAGGGGATTTCCGTTCACACTGAGCTTTTCACACAGAGAGTACAGAGAAAGAAATTTCTGCTGCTTACTGCAAATCTAACAGTGTCATTTTTTTACTCAACAAAACACAGAACACTTATTCTGAGCTTAAAAATTCCTCTTGAGTATGTCAATGCGGTATAGTATGTACATTCATCCTTACAGCCAGAACTAGGAGACACAAACCTGGACCCAAGGCTCCATGAAGAGATGCTTTACATGGCTTGGGGTGTAAGATCTTCTGCTACAGAGCTCTGACCTCAACTTTATTGAACATGAATGTAAACGCTGACTGCACCCCAGATCTCTTCACCTCACCTACATCAGTACCTGACTTTACTAACACCCTTGTGGATTAATAAATCTCTACATATATTCACTTCAAAATCCATCTTCCCAGAGGAGTGAAGGCTCCTATAACATGAAACAGGGACTCAGTGTGGTACAGGACATTTCAAAAATCACATATGAATCTTAAGGTCAGGTGTACACAAACTTTTGAACATGTAAGGACAGAGATTTTAATAGTTATTACACACATTGAGATGAAAAAGATGTAAAAATTGTGCAAAAATTACCTAAAATATGGAGGCTACTCCTTCACTCTGAACATTTAAAGGCTTGGGAATGGAGGACCTGATGTTGGATCTATAGGTATTGCCAAAAAAATTTATGAGTTGCTCAGGAGGACATTTGTTCATAATCACACATGTTTGGAATGTTTTAATGGTTTATAATCACACTCTTTGTGTCACCCAAATGAGGATGAGTTCTCCGGTTCCTCTCTTCCTCATACCATTGAAGGGAGTTTTTCCTTGCCACAGTTCCCCCAGGCTTGCTCATCGATTATAAACACACATAATTCACTTATATTTACATTTTTGTACTTACATTCTGTAAAGCTGCTTTGAGACATTGTCCATTGTGAAAAACGCTACAGAATTTAACTTTGAATTGGATTGAATTTGAAAAAAGAGTGAGTGAGAAACAGAGCCAAGGCTTTAATAGCATTAAATCAAGGGCCGGGATGCTTATCAGTGCATGTTTAAAGCGTGAAAAACAACATGATAGGATTCCAATAGTAAGACATATGTGCGACATCTGGTCTTTCATCGTGATAAACGGAGTGTGTTGTGGGAGATACATAACATCGATTGTGTTACAGGCATCTGCTTTAGCTGTTAGTATTCTCTGACGACTCGTGGTTCGGTTTCACGCGATCGAGGTCATCGCTCCTGCTTCCTATCTCCTTCTCAGAATATAGTTGATTGGCTTGTTTTTTTTCTTTCGATTGAAATAATTCTGTAGAAAATGATGGAAGTGATTTGCTGGTGTCTGTTCCCAATCACAGTCTCAATCTCAGCACCTTTAATCAAACCTGACGTCCTTAACTTTGGTTTCCTTCCCCCAGACCTTGGGGTTAGCGCAAAAGCCCCCCGACCCGAAGTCCTCCCTTCGTGCCGCGGGGGCCACTTTAACACGGCGCAGATCTTTCAGGCGGTGTGAGGACGAAGGCTGCGGATAAAAGACACATTTGAAAAACAGCATGAGTGAAGTGGGCCGCGGCGGATCGCTGTCCGCATGCCGAGTCTTGTGAGGACGACGAGCCGAGGTCGGCGAACAGAGCGAAGCTTTGTCAGCACCGGCTCAAACAGGATTAACGACCGATGGAGGTTGTCCTTCAGGGAGGAGGATAAATGAATCTAGAAAACCACATCAGGAGGGTGGCTAAAGCTCTGGGTTTAATGAGTTCCAGTCCAGCCTTGTTTCACTACCTGCCTATCGTGATATCAACTCTGTGAAACCAAATGTTTAAAGGACCACACATACTCGTTGGGCTGCAAAAAAGTACCCAAAAAAACAACACACTACATGGAAATACGTTTGTGGACACCTGACCATAAGATATTTGTGGGCATTTGAATGTTCCAGTCCACACGTTCATGTTCAATAGGGTTTATAGCAGGAGATCTTCCACTCCATATTATGTAAAGCATGTCTTCATGGAGCTGGCTTTGTGCTCCATCATGAAGAAACAGATTGGGTCTCCTAGTTGAAGTATAGGTGGAAATTTCCTGCTACTGCATTCAAATATCAAAACAATTTTGTGTACAACGTTAATTACGGACCACATACGGCTGAAAAAGATGTCAGGTGTCCCAATATTATTGAGCTAAAGAACTCTACAGTGTTTAGATACATGCGGCGGCCATCTTGCATTTTATATAGTTATATAGTTAAAAGGAAGTAAAAATCTGCATTATGGCTAATTTGTTTAGAGTTTGACATGAGTGTGGGGGGAAAAATTACATCCTATACAATCGTGTGCCTTCTATTTTGTGGTAACAGTTTGGAGAAAAACCACATCTAGCTGAAAAAAAAGCTTTTGGTCCTATAATGTCATTCACACAAATACATTAAATACCCATAAAAACTCATAAGTGTATGAAACTGCTAATTTTGGGCTTTTTTTTTTTTTATAGAAATCTAACTATGTTGAAGCTTCATTTATTCACATTTAGTTTCTTCAACTTCTGACATTGTGAAGGAATGTAAAAAGAGAGAATTTTTCCAATAAAAATATATAATTCTTGTTTTATTTTCTGGATTGGAGTTCCAGTGCCGGCAGGACGACGGTAAAAGGCCGTCACCCTCACATTTAGTTTCTTTAACTTCTGACATTGTGAAGGAATGTAAAAAGAGAGAATTTTTCCAATAAAAATATATAATTCTTGTTTTATTTTCTGGATTTGAGTTCCAGTGCCGGCAGGACGACGGTAAAAGGCCGTCACCCTTGAACAGCTGGAGATGAGTGAATGCAACAAATGCAGAAACTTAGGACAGGAAAGCTCAGGTTACACGTATATCACTCAGCGTGCCTCGGGTGAAAAGAGAACCTGGCCTGTTTAGAAGCTTGTGTCTATGCTGCAGCGACCCTGTCATGCCCCTGTTAACTAATCCCAGACCGTAGCCCCTGAACGCCACCCTGTTTTTACTGCAGATGCTTCGTGGCTAAAGCTGTTTGGATTGGCGTGAAGGGAAGCGGGGCATTGTCTGGACAGGATCTCGGTGCAGATCAGCATTGCAGATTGTGCTGGCGCTGGCACTGTGTTTGATTTGGACACAAGAGCGTGCATGGCCAATCCAAGGACACAGAACTGCCTGCAGGAAGATAGCACTTTTAAAAGCACGCTTCCTGCCTGATTAGCATTAGTTCCTTGGCTAATAACGGATCGGTGTGTTATATAAGGAGAGTTCTGACCTGCCTTGTCCTGTGCAGAAGGGAAAAGTTTTATTGCTTTCGATGCTTTGGGTTGTCTGGCTAACTAGGTTTAATTATTATAGCTATAACTATAACTGAGACCGATACATACGAAGCAGCTACCAATGTGATACCATGCGATTCACCCCTACTTTGGTGCAGCAAGATCCGATTATGATTCGATTTATTGCAAAAACAAATTATGCGATGTAATTCAACAGGAAAATGATAGTTCACTTTTATTTCTTTGCATCAGACATCGGACTTCTAACGAATTGCCCCTTTTATATACATGCCTTTACACTGCACAAAGAAAAGAAAAAACATTTAAAAAACAGACGTCCTTTTTTGGTTTAGTCTCCAGGAAGTTACAGCTCTACCTCTGCCATGTTAATCTGTGTTCTATGTGACTCTCAGGACACGCCTCGGTCTCCGTAGTGTTGCGATACGTCATATTCACGTAGCAGCAGCGGTGCTGAGAGAACGCGTTCGAGAAACGAGGAGAAATCAATCTACATAGAATATATTGTCCACAAATTATTAGTCACTTTCCAAATAATAAAAGAGAAGCGCTTTTTGTTTTACTATATACTAATTAATTCTATATAGGTTAATCGTTTCTTACCGATGCAAATATGTTAAAAATCATGCTTCAAAATATAAATGCCAACTTGTATCCAATGCACACATTTTAAAAAACTGTGAATCTTAGCATTGTGCGTAGCCAGTCTATATATATAATTTATCAATTAATCTATTTTAAACCATTTTCTGTGACGTGGTATTCATTACTAAGACTAAGTGTATTTTCCGACTTTATTATTTTATTTTTTTGTCTCGAGATCGTTTTCACTAAAGTTATTTTGAAATCAGGCGTGGACACCATGTATGAACGTGATCCACTTCAAGCCCTGGGGCTCTGTGACAAAAAAATATAATTTGTACAACAAAGAGGACGACTTCCTGTTTCAGGTTGCCTAAGCTTCATCTTAATAGTCTATGTTCAGTGATGAGCTGGTTCCCATGTTATCACTGTTATGTGTCAGTGTATTCTGATATGACTCAAATCTAAAATGGGTGGGGTGGGGTGAGGTTGCAGTAATGACATCATCTCTGTGCTGAATATCTGACAAAAGACACGTCTCATGCTAGATTGCATGGACAAAATGTTCTTAAGCAACGTAAATGAATCAGGTGTTTGTGAGGGTTTAAAGGGGCAGGACAACATCAGAAGGAATGCAAATGATCTTGAAAATAAAGAATCTAGAACTTTTAATATTTCTTCTACTTGCCTTTTCGAAAAGCTAAGAATTCATTATTCTCCAGAGAATCCTGGGGAAACCCTGGGGGCACATGACACCAGTGCTTTGGAAGGCTTTATGGTTTGGAAAAAAACCTCTGTTTATAATGATGATGAGGATGATGATGATGATGCTTTTCAATAAACAAGCTCACAATTGTAAAATCTCAAATCTCAAATTTCTTGTCACTAAAGTTCTAAAGAGTCTGAAATTATTTGAAACCCTCTTGATTTTTAGTTCTATTCAGAGTCAGAGTAAAAGATTTACATCAACATTTACAAAAAGAAAATTCCTGGAAAATTCAGAGTCTGGTTATGGCCACATTTACATAGATTTTTTTAGTTACGCATTTCAGTTTCTTAGATGTACGTTCTATATTTTATTCTATGTATTTTATACGTTTAGCTTCAAGAGCATCGAGGGATCGAATTTCCAAATTGAAGAGACAGATAGAATTTTGACTTTACAATAAAAACCTAATCAATAAATCTATGACTTTCCCAGCCATATGTGTTTCTTTCACAAACTGTTACCACAAACTTGGAGGCACACAATTGTACAGGACGTCTTTGGATGCTGATAGCATAAACTTTTCGTTTCACTTGAACTAAAAGACCCAAACCTGTTACTGCATGACAATTCCCCTGTGCACAAAGCCAGCTCCATGAAGATCTGGTTGTTATGGGTTGGAGTGGAAGATCTATTGCTATAGAGCTCCAACCCTCAACATTATTGAACATGAATGTATGTCAATGCTGACTGCACCCCAGGCCTCTTCACCTCACCTAACACCCTTGTGGCTAAATGAATCTCCACAAATCTCCACTCCGAAATCTAGTGGAACATCTTCCCAGAAGAGTGGAGGCTATATATCATAACAGGAAACTATATGTATATCAAGTTTAGCCTTAAATATTAGACACAACCAATCAGCTTGGGTTTGTACATTTCACCCAATAAACAACAAATCACATTCTTTGGCCTATAAAAAATTATGAGATGCTTTTTCCCTAATTATTTCAGGGTTTTTTTTCGAACCAATACCTTGCTATTTAGAGGCAGAAAAGCTTTTTCTTCTTTAAACAGCAAAGAAAGAAAAATATAGCAAGTTATTTTCTCATTAGGCAAACACAAATGTTTGCAATCAGGATTCGATGTGAATCGTAGGTAGCTGTGCAACCAGACAATTAACGTCTGGCAGGCTTTTTCACCAAGTCTGGGCAGCTTGAGGAGGCTCAAACAGAGGAAGTGTCTGTGCTCGAGGGGTACACTGTGATGTATGGAGCCCCCTGGAAGCACATCAGCATTGGAAAACTCAAGCCATATGGCTCCTGCTGCTTTGATCAAGCTCTGGTGAAAATGAAAAAAAAATGATTTTTTTTCCGGACAGCTCTGCCAAGAAGCTTTGTTATAAAGCAAAGGTGATCCTGGATAAGTGCTGGGGCATTTTAAAAAGTCAAGTGAAGCATTTGCAGTGCACATGTACCATAGATCTAGCTGAACGTCTCCTGAATGCATCGATTTAGCAAGCCGTCAAACCCAATGCACTAAGAAATAAACTCTCCAGTGCTCATTGTAATGCAAAAAAAAAAAGATTAAATAAAACCAGAGGCTTTTTTTTATTGTTCAGTCTCCAGGAAGATGAAAGAAGCTCTTTCATTTTAATCTGTAGTCTATGTGACTCTCAGGACACGCCTCGATCTTTGTAGTGTTGTGATACGTTCAATTCAATTCAGTTCAATTCAATTCATTTTTATTTGTATTGCGCGTTTAACAATGAATATTGTCTCAAAGCAGCTTTACACAAATATTGTGGTGATTAAAAGTGAATATGTTCTTTATAAGTAAGTTTGTCCCTGATCAACGAGCCGGTTTTCACGTAGCAGCAGTGGGGAAACTTTGGTTGAGTTCTCTTTTTAGTTTACTAATCTACTAATAAATATACATAAACACATTTTTTACTGATGCAAATACGTTTAAAAATGACAAGATAAAAGAAGTAGAAAATATATATATAATTCATATATTTATTCGCGATGATTGTCATGAGTTAACTCGAGTTTGCACATATTTATCTGTTCAAAATGTACCTTAAGTTCATACTTTTCAAGTATGTTGATTATTAGTGAACCCATACTTACCATAGAGCAAAATATTCTTGTCAATGTTTTACATTAATTATAGGGTTTTAAATTAGGGAAATAATCAGGACACCAAACAGAACTTTTGCGATGTTTCCACACGGACGGTTTTAATTGCCGGATGTGTGCGTCATGGCGGCTTTCGGTGCTGATTTGAGACTTCAGTTAAATAAAGGGTTAGTGATAAAAAAAAAAAAAAATTCCGCTGGAGTTGATTTATTTTTTCATATCCGAATAAAAAAAGGAAGTCGTTAATAAATGTGTGTTGCGTTGAAGGTTTTAATTTCGCATCTTTATTTTTATTTATTTATATTCTTAATAAAAGTGGACAAACAGAAATGTGCACTGCATTAATCATGTGATAATAAAATTGTTAAAATTAATTTGCGTTGACGCGTTATTAATGCGATCATTTTGACGGTAAAATCTTTCCTTGAACTTTCCAAAATCATATAAATGAGCGAGATTCTATAAGGTACTTAGATTTGTTCCAAACAGTCAAGCCATAATGAAGCCACTGACCTGCTTTGTTGGAATTTTTATTGGTTCTAATATACACCTTCTAAACAGCATTGATTGTTTTCTCTGTGTGGGCTTAATTCTTTCTACTGATTCATTAGCTCCTTTAATACAAATAATGACATTAAGTTCTATATATTTGTAGTAAAATAGGCCCTAAAATGCATTTATATCTCTGTGTCTGTATATTTTTGCACTGGGGTCTTTACGGTCCGAAATAGAGAAGAAATAATACGAAAAAAATAGACTCTCCAGAGCTCATCAAAACCCTAGCAATAAATCAACCCTTTTTCCTGGACATGTTGTACATTCGGAGGCCTTGGCAAAGCTCAGTCTCATGCAGGGAGTAGGAGAGGATAGAGTGTAACACACTGATGAATCTGTGGGATCCTGCTGCTTCTTTGCTTTCCACAATGTCATTTCCTCCTGAGCGCTAAATTAATAACGTCGTTTCCTATCACTCAGCCAAGTGCCAGCCCCGCTCTTCCTGGCCTTTTGGCGATTATTGTGCTGGGTTGCACCGTAAATGGGACCCAGTGGAGACAACATGCACACCCTTCTGATTTTACTGGAGAGGAAACAGCTCAGAGAATAAGTGTGCGAACCATCGTATAGTCGACCACCTGAAGTCAAGCGCTGCCACAATTACAATGATATCATCCCTGCGCTTCTCCTCCTCCCCCTGTAATTAACATAACTCTTTCTGAGCTCAGCCTAATAAACCACTTGTGTTTGTCAGTGGGATTGCTGGAGTCAAGTCTGTAATTCTGTGTTACTCTGTATTTTATAGCCTGATTTATTTGGAATGGAGAAATTAAAGGAAGCGATTATCTGCACCTGCAGCCGTGAATTACTTGTAAGAAGACATACTCTTTTGGAGATCAAGGCTTAAACCACAAAGGTTTGAATGACATGAAGAGCTGGGAATATCACGTTGTAAGCTCATCACCAAAAAAAAAAAAAAAACGGTTCAAAGAACATCAGATTTGTCCTAAATTTAGCAAGAAAACAAACCTGTTGAGCATAGGTATTCAGGTACAACTGAACTTTTTAAGTAAAAGTTGGTCTGTGGAAAAAAAAGGTTTTCCGTCGGACTAGGAGGGAGTTGGGGAGAGTAATAGGGGTTACGGTAATGGGATTCAGCTGTGCTTGTAATCAAAGGAAGATGGAAAGTAATGTAATATGAGTGAGGCAAGAGTACAGGAATCTGACATCACTTGGGACTTACCTACTTCGGTAAGAATTTTGTAATGGCATGTCCATACACAATGGACAATCATTTTTTTTCCAACTGTGGTCTAGATTTCATTTTTTAGGGCTTGGTGGCCATATAATAAGCACTTTGGAATACAGTTTGGGCGACTGTTGTATTTTTTTATTTTTTTTCTTGGTTAAGCTTCCTTCCTCTTTCTGACCATGCCAAGCACTGGATGGGGATTTAGTAAAGTGCACAACTGCTGCCACTTCCCTTTGGATCAATAAAAAAATCAATCAATCAATCTATCTATCTATCTATCTATCTATCTATCTATCTATCTATCTATCTATCTATCTATCTATCTATCTAAGAGATCATGAGTAAGTAGTTACACTATCAGACATATTGCACACCGGTTTTTAATTATTTTTATTGCACGTATTGTTTAAAAAACCTTATTGTTATTATTGCAGTTAAACGGTAATTACGGTGTGTATTTTGGTGACTGTTTTCACTGCGAGCAGCTCTGATTGTAAAGTCTAATAGCATGTATCACTCTTTCAGACACTCAGGATGTAACAGTGTGTCACTGTAGGAGCTGCTCAGAGATGAAACTGTTTCATACAGGGGTGAAAGTCGTTCTACAGAAATTATGATAGTTTTGCTACCATCATTCTTTCGCCCACCTCCTGTACAGTGTCCAGGGGAATCCCCAGGACTAAACTGGCCTTCCTAATCACCTTGTCCAGTCTCTTCCTGTCTGCAGTAGATATGCTGCTGCACCAGCAGACCACAATATAGAATATGGCTGAGGCAACCACAAAGTCAAATAAGGTCTTCAGTAGCTCTCCCTGCACTCCAAAAGACCTTAGTCTACCCAACAGAAAGAGTCTGCTCTGTTTTACTTATAGATTGCCTCGGTATTATGTGTCCAGTCCAGTTTGCTGTTCAGATGAACACCCAGGTATTTGTAAGAGTTCACTCTCACAATGTCCTTTCACTGAATGTACACTGGTGGTAATGAAGTTTGTTTGTGCCTACGGAAATCCACCACCAGTTCTTTGGTTTTGCGTTAATCTGAACACAGCTCCATTGGCACCAGTCCTGTCATCATCATCCGTGATCAGACTGACGATGGCAGAGTCCTCAGAGAACTTCTGCAGGTGACAGTTTGCTAAGCTAAACATGAAGTCTGCAGTGTAGACGATGCAGAGGAACAACGCCAGAACCGTTCCCTGCAGACTCCAGTGTTGTAGACAACCATGTCAGACTCTCAGTCACGAGTACTCACATACTGTGGTCAGTCTGTGAGCTAGTCTAATATCCAGTTAGACAGATGGTGGTCCATTATCTATCTATCTATCTATCTATCTATCTATCTATCTATCTATCTATCTATCTATCTATCTATCTATCTATCTCTCTGTCTGTCTGTCTGTCTGTCTGTCTGTCTGTCTGTCTGTCCGTCCTTCCGAGGAGAAGGCCGAAGAAAGGATACACCTGAACAAATATTGCACCAAACCTAACCCATACTTTATGGGGTAAAGAGCTTCTATTCTTTAAAAACACATGATGTGAGCCTTGCTTCATAATGTACTTAGATTTGTTAAATTCTGAAATATATCTGACCTGCTCGGTAAATTTTTATATATATATATATATATATATATAATATTGTCACTTTTATTATTACTTTTATAATTTCCTTCCAAGTGTGCTTGTCAGCATGGTGAGCATGGTGAGCAAGGTGCATTTATCCTTGTTGAGCAGCCATGGTGACTGTAGCAAGGAAAAACTCCCTTAGATGTTATTAGAAGAAACCTTGAAAGAAACCACACTCAAAAGGGGAACCCATCCTCATTTGGGTGACATCAAGGGTGTGATAATAGTCACCAGAAGCTACTGAGCAACTCATAAAATAGCTCAACATAGCTTTGTGAACAGAAGCATTACACAGAGGTTTGTGATTCCAAGTTCAAGTGAACATTGAACCTCCAACCAGTAACCCAGAGCTTTAAGCACTGAACTACCACCTACCCACTAGTCCCTACCTTCCCATATCGATGGTGTTATTTATTAAGTCACCTTAAGTGTAAGTAGGTCAATGAAGTCAAATATGGAGGACACACAGAACCCACGGTTAGCATGTTTGCCATGCAAATCTGGGGCTGGGGGTTCAAATCGCACCAAACCCCTTCCAGGGTGTCCCAAGTTTCCTGGGATAGGCTCAAAGTTTTTTGAGAACCTTGTATAGAATAAAGCAATGAATAAAAATGTATTAATGAAAGGTTGGATCGATTTATTTACGGAATGTTATTCAATAAAGAATATCCTACATGATAGCAAGACGTGGCCATGATTCCAATGCAAACCCATGAAGATCCAGGACCTGGTTTTGGTTTCCCAAATCACCTGTTTCAAATTCAAACAGTCCTCATAAACAACCTGCACTTTGATCAGATCTTTTTGCAAACTCTTGCTTTTAACATGTTACCACTGACAGTCATGAGTCTATTGTTTGTGTACTCAGTTTTCTGGTATTTAGTCTGTTTGGTTTTTTAAGTTCTCTCTGGTACTGTCACAGACTGCTCCTTGATAACCAATCTGTCCTTTGCAATTCATCTGCTTCCATCAGCAACCCTACATTCGCATCCAAAACCCCTTCTGATAATCACATTAAGCATTTTTATAGTATGAGGACATGCTGTCGGCAGTAAAATATTGCATGGTGTCTTTTTTAAACATGCTCGTTTTTATTGCTTGTATTACACACATCACATTGGATCCTAAACAAGAAGATATCCGCTTGGATCCTCTATGTCTGGGAATCTGTTGGGAATGCTGTTCAATAAGTGGTACTCCTCCTGTGTAACTTGAACTAGTACCTACTCTAAACAGATCCTTTGCTCTTGACAAAGGAAATCTTTGGGTGATGTATAGTATAAACGGCTTTTAATACGTGTTTATTACTTGAACTGTCCTGCAGACTTTCCTGAGTTGGAAAACACATCTGTCTACTACAAAGTACCATGCGAGAAGGAACATTGTGCACTTGGAGCGAGCTTTCACAATCTGTTTTTTTAGACTCTTGTACACAGGACTTGGAACAGTCTTACTTTCTCATGTCACTTACTGACATTTCAGAGCTTTCCACTCAGACCAGCTTGTTTTTGCTTTCGCTGTGTTTTGTCTCGAATGCTGCGGCTCTGATATTTACCTAACGCAAAAATAGTGTTGATCTTACACAAAGGTCATTGTTGATTGAGAATTTCCATGTTTCCTCTCATACGTCAAGCTCTACTGTTTGTTTTGGCCAAAACCCAAATCCCTGCTGAGAAGAAAACAGCATCTTTTACAGATTTCACACGTAAACTTTCTCCAAGAATGATGAGTTGAGCAACGGGGTGGATTTTTACAAACCTTACACTAGAGTAACAGGTAAATCTATAGATTTTCTTTACCTTCACATTATCACAATGCATTGCTATCAAGGCAAAAAGGATGGAAACTAGTCTAGCAATTTAGACTATATTTAGATGCTACATTTGGTCTTATATAAGGTAAAAAGAAAAAGTTATTTATATTAGTTACATGTATTTTACAGCACAGTAAAATTTCTACTTTGCATATCCCAATGATGTAATGAAGCTGGGGTCAGACATGATACAGCCCTTCTGGAGCACAAATGGGTTAAAGTCCATATTCAAGGGCCCCAAAGGTTGCAGCTTGTCATTGATAATCCTGTGCTGTATGCAATTCTAGATAATAGGGTATACATTTCCACTTTA
Organism: Silurus asotus; assembly: GCA_024362625.1. Taxonomy (NCBI): domain Eukaryota; kingdom Metazoa; phylum Chordata; class Actinopteri; order Siluriformes; family Siluridae; genus Silurus; species Silurus asotus. Next base: position 385,929 of record MU585527.1, read on the forward strand.
TCCATAATGGGTCTTAGGGAATATAAAAGAAAACATGCATACTCGTAACATTGATTATAGCTATTTCTTTAATAAAATTTGAGACACCCGGGCCAACAAAACCTCCACAGGACAGCAAAAGCAATGTGTGTAAAATAATCCTCATCCAGTAAATTAAAAAAGAGAGGGGTTTATTGATTAAACCAAGTCTTCTTGTTATTTTTTTTGGCTGCTCCAATTAGGGGGCGCCACACCGGATCATCCACATCCATACCTCACTGTCCTCTACATCTGCCTCTTTAAAACCAACTACCTGCATGTCTTCCCTCACCACATTCATAAACCTCCTCCTCCTTGGCCTTCCTCTTTTCCTCCTTCCTGGTGGCTCCATCCTCAGCATTCTCCTACTGATATACCCCATGTCCCTCCTCTGCACATGTCCAAACCATCTCAATCACACCTCCCTCACCTTGTCACCAAAACGTCCTACATGTGCTGTTCTTCTAATAAACCTATTTCTAATCCTGTTAATTGTCATTACTTTCAATGAAAACCTCAACATCTTCTGCTCTGCTACCTCCAGCTTCACCTACTGTCATTTACTCAATGCCACTGTCTCTAATCCATACAACATCTCAGGTATCACCACAGTCCTATAAACGTTCCCTTTTACTTTTGCAGATACCCTTTTATCACAAATCACTCCTGCTATCACTCTTCTCCACCCACTCCACCCTGCCTGCACTTTTTTCTTCACTTCTCTAACACACTCTCCATTACTTTGTACTGTTGACCCCAGGTACCCGAACTCCTCCACCTTCTCCACCTCTTCTCCCTGCAACCGCACCACTTCACTGCCCTCCCTCTCATTCACACACATGTACTCTGTCTTACTCCTACTGACTTTTATTCCCCTTCTCTCCAGCGTATACCTCCACCTCTCCAGGCTCTTCTCAACCTGCTCCCTACTCTCACCACAAATCACAATATCACCCGCAAACATCATTGTCACGGAGACCTTGTCCGTCAACCTGTCTATCACCACTGCAAACAGGAAAGGGCTTAGAGCCTATCCTTGATACCATCTAACCTCCATCTTAAACCAGTCTGTCGTTCTTCTGCACACTGTCCTCATACATCTCCTGCACCACCCTCACATACTTCTCTGACACACCAGACTTCCTCACACAGTACCACAAACACACAATGCAGCTCCTTCTGACCTTCTCTATAATTCTCCATCAACATTCTTAAAGCAAATAATGCATCTGCGGTGCTTTTCTTCTGCATGAAACCATACTGTTGCTCACAGATGGTCATCTCTTCTCTCAGCCTGGCTTCCACTACTCTTTCTCTTAACTTCATGGTGTGACTGAACAACTTTATTTCGCTGTATATACTGAAGGTCTGCACTTCTCCCTTATTCTTAAAGATCAGTACTCCTTCTTCAGGCATCCTCTCACCCTATATGAGTAAATAAAAACTAAAAAACTAGCAGGGAATATGTGAGAAATTATACATAAACAGCTTAGAAGTTCCAAAGAAATACAAGGCCACAAGGGTGTTAATAAAGTGAGCTACTGATGTAGGTGAGGTGAGGAGGCCAGGGTGCAGTTAGCGTTCACATTTATATGGTAAATAGGGTGGTCAGAGCTCTATAAAAGGTGATCTTCTACTTTAACCCATATTTTCATGGAGCTGGCTTTGTGCACAGGGGCCGTGTCATGCTGAAATAGATTGGGGTCTCATGATTCAAGTGATGGGGAAATTTAAAGCTACAGCATCCAAAGAGATCCTATAAAATCGTGTGTCTCCAACTTTCTTGGGACAATGTAAATATGGATAGGAATGTCAGGTGCCCTAATACTTGTAGTGTAATGTAAGTGTACATCTGAAGGCTGCTAACATTTTATTGCAATAAAAAAATCTATTTCAATAATCTATCTAAATAAATATATATTTTATTCTATGCATTCTATAGCATTGCATGTGTATATAATATTACTATATATATTATTATGATAATTTGGACCAAATATGGAAACGGTCCGTGGAAAAAGGAAGTTATGGCCATTTAAGGGAAGGGGCTCGGTGAAGGCATTTAGTTGGGACAAAATCAGAGAGTACATTATAATTGTACGACTGTTCATGAGGGAATGGAAAGTTGAAGGGCTAGCATGTGCTTTGCAATATCTAATGGTTTTCTGGCACCAATTGGGACCACATGAGGCAATTTTCTTTAATGAAGCAACATAAAAAGACCCACTGGACCTACCAAAGGTGACATCATTTGTAAGCTAATGTTATAAATAGATTTTGGCCAGCAAGATGGTTTTTTTTTGCCATTTGGAGTCCTATTAAAGGCTTTATTTCAGACTTGTAAACCTTATTACCTTGTGAGCAGCTGTACATACAGAGGTTAAGTTTGGTTTTGTGCTCAATATGCATAATATACAATCCAATAAAGCATGATTTGGAGAAAACGAGGTTTCATTTGTGTCTAATAAACAAGCCTATTAATAGCACATGCTTGGAACAACAACAAAATCTTATTTATAAGACATTATTTCGAATAATAATGCACAGGTTGTAGAAATGATTACTCTGTGAAAGTGCAGCCTGGGTGTTGTCGTGTGAGAGAAACACCAGAGGCAGGGCTTGATCGGAAAGTCAGTAGCACAAGCTTACAAAAAGCGACAGTGTAAGCAGTAGCAAGTCTGATCCAGACATCCAGGGTGAGGACATGTCTGTGGTTAAGCATACACACACACCTGAATCATGTTGTGTCTGAGATTGTGGTGTATGAGCAATGCACCCACAGGAGACTTTTCCCAACATATAGCAAGAATCTATTAAGCATTAAAAAAAAAGAGATAATACAATTTTATCACAACAGCATAAGCATTTTTGGGTTTTTTTTTCCACCTAAGGTTTGGCCTATGTATTGCTTGCAACAATTCGTTCTTAATTTTGAATTAACTGCTTTACAAGCCAGACTGCACCTCAGGCTCAATGTGTTTCACATCAGATTTGCATCAACATTTCTACTTTGGAATATTCTGTTGCAGTTCTCAGACTCAGAGTCTGGCCTTTTTCGGATGAATACTGATTTTTTTGTAATTTTTTTAATTTCCTGGCACAGAAAACGTCACACATTCTGCAGGACCGCATTTGAATATGGGTGAAGGTTTATTTTTTTATTCATAAAAGCTTACTGGACATTCAAAAATGGTCATTTGGATATTTTACAAGTTTGCAATAATGTAAAGTTCCAGCTACCAAAAAAGGTCTTGGTTCAAAGACAAAGTGACAAACTGTGCTGTTTTTCCTGGCATTAATATTTTTAATGGAAGTGGGGAAAAAAAAAAAACACAGCCACAATATAATGTTAATGTAAAATTGCCCTGACAAACCCAGTGCACCACCGCCTCCCTATTAAACAAAGGAAATTCTTTCCCCAGGCAAAGCTGGTGCACGTTCCAACCCAAATGTTAAACTGCATACTCTCATAGAAAGCTTGTCCGGTGCTTCCGTGCATTAAAATAGTCGTATTCCTGCACCCGAATTCGTAAACACTTCTAAGGAAACTCAACCATGCAAGTTAAAGGCACATTAGTTAATGTAGCTCACAAAAAAAGCAAAACACGATCCAAAGATGACCTAAACCACATTAGGATTTTGGCTAAAGCAGCAAAATGTCCTTTAAAAAAAAGGTTGAAAAAAACATCATGGCCTTCTTTTTTCCGTTCTGGCACCGACCAATAGAAATTGTTTACGAGAACATTGATAAACAGACAAATTAGTGTAACCTCTTAAAAGATAAGGGCAGATAGAACATTAACAACCCCATCAAGTGTAGTCTGCTTCCACTTATCTCTGTTTGTGTTGAAACCTCTATTTACTGGGTCCTAAGCTGTAAACATGCCAGCAACATTCCCAGCTGGAGAGCCCTAGTGAGCCCTGGGGAATATTGAGGTACAGTATAATGGTGTGAAAGAATTGCTGTGAAGGTGAAAGCAAACACTCTGGGAATGAACCCGAAACCTATTAGTGGGGTTGTTTTTATGGCAAGGTTCTTCCAGTTAGCAAGCTAACACTTAACTGTGATACAGTCGAGAGCTTTAGAATGATGTGAGGGATTTAGAGAAAGCAGATCTTTGAATAAATTGTACTTTTTCAAATATATTTACACAAGGTGGTATCAAAAATCTTTTGAAACCAGCTCTGTTTACAGGAAAGTACTTTATTTACACACCTTCAAAATAGTTCCTTTGCACAGCAATACGTCACTCTCAGTGTTCCTGCCATTTAGAATGTGTCTTGAAAGTCTTCTTCTCAAAGACTGTCATGCATTGAGCAGGATCTTCACCTTCGGGAAGAGGGCCAAGTCCGCTGGAGCCAAATCTGGCAGTTAGGGTGTGGAAGTGTGATCATGTGGATATTCCTCAGACAATTATCATGCACGAGTTGCTGAATAGTTTTAACATTTTCGGGGGTTGACCTCATTGAAGGTCTTATTTATCTCTTGTCATCTTCCAGTAATGTTCTTTCATTCTTGAAGCATGCATGCCACTTTCAACTGCTTGTTGCAGCTTCGCCGTATCTCAAAAGTATGTCATGTCAAATGTCTCTGTGGCAGATTTGCAAAGTTTCACGAGGAATTTCACGTTTGTTCTATTGTCTAATAACTTGCTGTCCGTGATGAAATCGTAGATGTGGTAATGCACGTGTTCAGAATAAAACCAGTTAGCACTGTTAGTCTCGACATTTTTTGAGACCGCCTTAAATCGAATATTTTGGATTATATTTTCAGAGAAACCAATTTATTAGTCTAAGGGTCTTGTGCCACTGGGACCTGCCCATGACTATACTTGAACAACTTAGTCCCTATAAGTTGTCCTTTAACTTTTCTACTCAAGTCCATGCTTGAACTTATTGATGTCTTCATTCTCAAGCTTTGGCTTGCATTGTTTGTGCTGGTGCATGCATGCTTGCATCGCTGGCCCTTGGCTACATGCCGATGGTTTTGCTAGCGCGTGTTGTACTTTGTCCTTTGTTGTGCTCATGCTGCTGCTCGTGACATGGCATACTTGAGCCCTGCCATGAGGTCAGTGAACAGGAAAAGGCGCCTGCAACCCCACTGACAGACCTGTCATTGTGTTCGTGAGCCTCTGCAAACAATATTTGCTCTGATTAAAAAATCATGCCACAGTTTCCACCCCTGAGGCAAATCACTGCAAGGACTGGTCCTCTAAATCACCAGCGAATACTGTAAGTGTGGTAGCAATTAGGTGACCGGAAACTAAAATATTTTGTTTTCTGATACATAAATTTGAACACAAGGCTACTCTTAGATTGATTTTTTTTTGTCTTACACCAAGGACCGCAGTGAGAGTCACAGAATTTTCAGAAATCACAGGCTACGTTTATTTTAGCCATTAAATGTATACATTTGTGTCACACGGCTGCAATTCATGTTAATTAAAGCATAAATAAACTCGGACCAAGAGCTGGAATAATATTTGAATTATAGACAGACATGTTATATGAATAAAAGAAAATGGAAAAAATGGGTGGGGGCACACAAAAGTAGCTTTCAATCTCACAAACGTAGGGAAAGTTAATAGAAAAGATATGAGTGTTTGTTAAATCTGGGCCCATATGGCACGAGTCATGTGCTGTAATTGCTCCCAGACTTGGTGGAGTGAAAAGAGGAAGAAAGAGAATGGGAGAATAGGTAGCTGTATAAACACATTCATGAATCATGGGGCAGCACTCTTTTCCTGTTTGACTGGACGGCTGAGACGCAGTATTTGTATTTCAATGTCTGACTGGGTTTCAGTTTTCAACAGAACCAAGCAACCGGAGCCAAAGTTGACCTGTCGCACAAGGTGGTATCAAAAAGTTTAAAGAATAATGAAACCTACTGATGTTATTCTGACCATGTGTGTTAGAACAAAGAGATAGCGTGAAATTCTGCTTCAAACCTGAAATCTGAGAGACTTTTGACATGACAGACATGTGGCATACGGCGATGCTGCAAAGAGTCGTTCAAAAAGGGAAGAAGGGTTGGAAGATGCTTGAAGACGACGTGAGATCAAGACCTTCAACGAGCTCGACCCTCAAAAATTTTGAAACCATTCAGCAACTTGTGCATGATGATCATCATAATACGATCCACACCTTTTTATTTCTGCACCCACCTACTCACCAGATTTGGCTTCTGCGGACTTTGCCCTCTTCCCGAAGATGAAGATGCGGCTCAAATGTCGCCATTTTTGACACCATTGTGGAGATCCAGCATGAATCGCAGAAGGAGCTTGAGATGCTTCGAGAAGAAGATTTCCAGGACACATTCCAGAAGTCGCAAGAACATTGGGAGTGCTGTATTGCTGTGCAAAGGAACCATTTTCAAGGTGACATTGTGAAAATGTAGATAAAGTACTTTTTTGTACACAGCACTAGTCTCGAAACTTTTTGAAACCACCTCATATATTTCTATGTCTGAGCCATCAGGCTTTATTCGTTGTCCAGCAACCCACTGCCCTGTCACAAAAGAATGCAAAGTCTCCACACTAAACACCCTGCAAAATTACATCTGTGTAGTTTCGCTTACTGAAAGTCAGAGAACTCATGTGCAGTCATGTCAGGAAGTTTCTGGGAATGCTGCATTACACATGCTGACATTTGAATTTACATTTATTGGCTTTGCTGTTCTTCAGCATCTTCAGCATGGATCCAGCAACATAAATTTCATTTCAATTCAGGTTTATTTTTATAGCACATGGGATAATAGACTTTTTCTTCTAGACAAGACAGTTTTATAGAAATCCAGATGTAGATTTGGATGCCTAATGAGTGAGCCAGAGGTGAGGGGAAAAACTTCCTGAATTTCTTGATAGGAAGCAGGCTAAATGGAATCTCTTCTGGGAGAGAGTGGATAATTCAATTGTAAATTATTTTCCAACAACTGGATATTTAATCATAATTGAGTCCTGAGATGAGCACAAGGTCGTTCTTATGATTCCAGCAGCAGCTCTTAGAACAGGTTATCCACATAAAGGTGAGTCCTGGGTATTAGCTGCTTTTTTGGAAAGTGCAATAAAAACATGTGAGTGAATACAGATCTAAGCGGTGACATCTGGACATTTGTGGAGGCAATTCGACTTTTTTCACAAGTATTTTATTGACTTCCATGATAGAATGATTTAAAGAGAGACAGACCCTGTCTGTCCAGCAAGAGCCCATCTGTAAGAGAACTTACTCTTACAGATGGGTCTGGGTCTGGGTCTGTGTGCTCACTCTCAGGAAAAATCTGCTTTAGTGATCCAGATTTATGGGAAGTACCCTGAGCTAAAGCCTTAGTGCTGTACTCTTCAGTTAGGACCTGTAGGTAAGGACCATGCCCAAGGACAATTCTACATGCTTTTCACTTTTCTTAAAAATGTAAACACAAAGTTAAGGGTTAAAAGACAATTTTAATTGAGAGGTCAGAGGCAGGCAAAGCAACTCAGGTTGTTTGGTGAATAGCACTCAGAGGTTCAGACTTCCAGAGAAGTTCAATCCACCACCTGGGTGCTCCCAGAGAAGAATTTTGATGCATGTCTTCTTTGCCATTTGGTTGTGGTGGTGGGGGGGATGGTCAAGTCCAGCCACAATATAAACTCAAAATGTGTGTGGTACTGATCAGGCTTTGTTTTGTAAGTCTTTTGTCAGTGGTGTAAAGCATTTTTCAGTGGTGTAAGCATTTTTTTTTAGTGTTACTGAGTATCAAAGATATAAGCAACTTTTCAACACAACTCAAAAACATTGATGATTCAATGATTGTTAATTGAAGACTGCTTTCCACTTTAGTCTTTATTTTGTTTTTAGTTTAACTCTTTATTAAAGCTCTCTAATAAATTCAATCAAAGAGATACAAAAATTGAAAAAATTTAATAAAAAATAGAACAGCAATTCTTTCAATTTATTAACAGAGATTGGTCTTCCTTACTCTCTGGGGTGAGAGAAAGAGACAGTGAAGGTCAGGCAAAGACAAATGAAGTTTTCTTATTTTCTTACCTCTTTCTGTAATAGGTATTTATTTTATTCTTCAATATTTTTTTCTCTTTCTTCTTTCTATTTCTCTTCTCCATAAATGTGACAAGAAGGGTTGCAAAGTAGTGTAAATCTTTAAATCTGTATATCCAAGTATTGTAAATCTTATCTTTGTATTTAAATAAACTGGATTAGGTCAGGCATCCAGTGAAAGTAGTCGGGTGGGGAAGGATTCTTCCAGGTCAATAATATAGGCCTTTTTTCGCAATTATCAAGTAGAAGGTGAAAACTTTGTCTTTATTTTTGACTGATTTGTTTGATTTTTGTTTCATACCGCCATGTTTTAGAGGCTTTTGTGTTGATTTTGGTTAATGCAGTGTTAAGGTGTACAAGTTAATTTGTATTTCAGAAAATCTCATGAATAAACAGTTTTTGGCTTTTCAATAAAATGGTGTCGAGGACTAGTGCATCTTTGAGCCTAAGTTCAATATGAGTCAAATACTTAAGTACTGTTCAGATCAGATTCTCGAAGACTTTTACTCAAGTCATATTGGATTTGGTAACTTTTAACTTTGTGAAAATGTATATATACTTTAACTCAATTAAGATTATTTGAGGTGGTTTCAAGAGGTACCTCTGCTTCAGGCACGGGTCATTTTTTTACACATGACTTTACTTTAAAGGATTTTAGGTCAAGTCAAATTTGAGACTTGAAGGGTATCTGCTGCTGTTTATGGTTTAGTTTGGTAAGTGCCATTATTCAGGTTGAGTGCATGTGTGCCTTGGACTTTAAGGTTTTCTGGACCAAGTCAAGCTAATTCTATGACTTGAAGGATGCATGTTACTAATTAGGGTTTATGCCAGTAAGTTTCATGTTAGTAGTGTTTAGCATTTAATACATTCTTCCTTGCACATTAAAGGATTCTGGATGAAGTCGAGCCATGCTAAAGTCCTTTTGTTATATATAGCTGTGTCTTCCTTGTATTTTGAAGGATTGTGGGTCAAAGGAAACTTGGTGCATGATGCTGATTGTTGTTGGGCTTGAAAGTTATGTAGCTGATTTTGATTTTGTAGGCAAGCTTCAAGCTTAGCATAGTAAATTCTATTAATTTATTCAAAAGCTAGTGCTAGTGATTAATGGTTTATTATTTTGTGATTATGGCCCCATTTAAATCCTATTTGTATTAGATTAATAAAAAATAAAAAAAATCTGATTATATTGTTATCACCCGAAATGATCAAATTTCCAGGTTGTCCCAAAGTGTTTTATTCTTCTCATATGACAGCCTATTTATAACTATTATCTGTTTTAGAGTGAATAAAAGAGAACAAAAGAACTGCGTTCGAACGAATCCGAATGAGCCCCAAGTCACGACTTGATCAAGGGTCCGTGAACGGTTTTCCAGAGAACTTCACAAATCCCTGAGATGTAAAGTGAGTTTGAGTTTCATTGATGTATCCGGGCTTAACCTTTTTAAGGGATTCAGTTTCAAAGATGTGCACCTCATGCCGAAGGTATTTCTCTCTGGTAAGCAAAAAAAAAAAAAAAGGAGACAGTTGGAACATCTACAAAGATAGATATGAACTTGGAGATTTATTGATCAGTAGGGGGTGAGGAGCATGATGTACTAAGGGTCAGAGTTTCCAGCAGCTGCCTCTATACTGCTCAGCCAGAAACTTTCAGTAAAGGAGAAAAAATTCCCATCTGAATCATTCACCATGCCTCCTCCGGTTACTTATTATCAAAGTATTTACAGTGAAATTAAATATCCTTCGAAATCAAACAAAACTGCTGTTGTGGGAAAAAATACATTTTGCTTTCTTTTACATATTGTAAAAGTTGTCTAATAATAACAGTGTTTATTTTTTTCACATTGACTGGGATTTTTTTATTTCTTTACTTTGGCACTGCTGCACACTAGCTTTTTTCCTAGATATGAGTTATAACATTTTTAAAAACAGGCGTGGTCCAGGCATTGATTGTTGTTTTTGTGATCAATCTTAACTCTGATTCCAATCTGTAGTGTCTGACTTGCTTACAGGCAAATCCAACAACCGTCTGGTTTTAGCTTTGAGCTTTGTTTGTGGTTAGCTTCTAACCAAATATGAAAGCACTGGAATCGTTAAAAAAAAAAAAAAAAAGGGCTCGATTTGTACCTTAACAAATGAGTCATAAATATATATTAAGCATTAAAAAGATTTGCTTTCAGAGCAAACCTAAAAGTTAAGAGGAGCTTATTAAAACAAAGACGCCGAGGCTCAGAGGTGGTTGAGGTTTGGAAAGAAGCAGCAGGCTTCTACCACAAACTCACACCCTGCTATTCCCTGCCAAAAAAACCCGACATTTCGTGACCGACTCCGATGGCCTTAAAGTCGATCACGTCATTGAGCACACAATCGCACTTACTCACTCTCGACCACGTCTGGGCATGCCGAACGCTCCGAGCTCAGATCCAGACCACAGGCGGCCATGCTGCAGCTGCAGCTTTAAGCACAGTCTGTGAAATTTCCCGCTAAATCATCATGATGGAGACATGGTAGAAATCAAGGTTGAGTGAAAAAAAAAAAACAAAAAAACAGTATCTGTTCCCAACAGGCTCTGAATCGGAAATGAAGGCAGACCAGAATGCAAACAATGCAAACAAACAAATCGTGAATGAGGGACAAAAATGAAAGAAAGGAAATGAAAACGCACGAAACGTGCTGCACATACGCAAGTGCAATCGTATGTAGCAAATTGCTTTAAATGCTTTAAAGTATGCTTTATAATTTAAAGTCGCCCTCTGTAGAAAATTTGTTTAAAAGGTCCCATAATATTCCAGGGGGGTTTCAGAATCCAAATAAAGCTGGGAAGTGTTAGAAATCTGGTAAAGATGATTCAGCAGATAGGAGCTCCATGTTTATTTTCGCTTTTAGTTTCTTCAGATCCAGCTAATTCTTTGAAAGCCATGCTTGAATTCCATGATAAAATCCATGCTTTATATTCCATAATGGCTAGACTTAAGATGTATTATTTATGTCTAGCTGACGGTCAGTGGAAAACAAATGGGTTCATCAAAAACAATGCTGAATGATGTTAAAAACCAAGACGTCCTCAAGGGACACACAATAGTTCAAATGTACATGTGACAGAGTAAAAGGACCAGAAATTTACATATTTATATATACTGTATACAACCCCAATTCCAAAAATGTTGGGATGTTGGTTTGAATGTAAATAAATACAAATGGGATGATGTGTAAAACTCATAAATCATTTTTTTTTACAATAGACCATAGAAAACATAGCAAATGTTGAAACTTAAAAAAAAAAAAAAAATTGTTAATTTGTAAATGTCACGTCTCAAAAAAGTTGGAAAAGGACAATGTATAGCATCTTGTATAGCATCTCATATACATCATGGAGCTGAGAAGACAAGTTGCTGGAGTTTTGAGAAATTATTATTGTCCTGTTTGTATCTAATACAGGATTCTACCTGCTCAACAATCCTGGCCCTTCTTTGTCACATTGTGACGTGCCAAATGTTTTCAGTTTGTGCAAGTTCTGGATTTCAAACAGGCCAGTTCAGATCTCGGACTCTTGGAATGCGAAGCCATGCTGCTGTAATTAGTATGCAGTATTTGGTTTAACATTGTCTTGCTGAAATATGCCAGGCCTTTCCTGAAAATGACATTGTGTGGATGAAAGCATATCTTGCTCTAAAACATGTTTATACCTTTCAGCACTGATGGAGCTTTTCCAGATGGGAAAGCTGCCCATTCCATTTGCAGCAATGCTCCGCCATGCCTTTGCAGATGCAGGCTTTTGAACTGAATGCTGATAGCAGCTGGATGATCCCTCTCCTCTTTAGTCCAGAGGACATGGCATCCATGGTTTCAAAAAGAATAATAATTTTGATTGGTCAGTTTGTTTGACCACAGAATTATTATTTTTTTAATTTGCTTCAGCACATTTTAAATGAGCAATGCCTCAGAGAAGATGGTGGTATTTCTGGATCGTGTTCACATCTGGCTTCTTCTTTGCACAATAAAGATTTAACCTGTATTTGTGGATTACATGGCAAACTGTGTTCACACACAATGATTTTTGGAGGTTTTGCTGAGCTCATCCTGTGATTTTCAGTAAAGAATCATACATGTTCTTAATGCAGTGCCGCCTGGAAATCTTTTGATGATATTCTGCACTGTAAATGATGAGATATTCAAAGTTTTTGCAATTTTATGTTGAGGAACCTTGGTAAACCTCTGCCTATCTTATAAGAAATCATGTATTTAGTTGCAAAATGTTTCTCCAACTGTTAAATTTTTATAACACTTACTTTTTTCAGGCTTTTGTTGCCTCGTCCCAACTTTTTTGAGATCTGTTGCAGCATAAAATTGAAAATTATGCAATTCTAATGCTATAATTTTCTCATTTTAAACATTTGATATGTTTTCTATGTTCTGTTTTGTATAAATGGGATTTGCAAATCATTGCTTTCTGTTTTTATTCACATTTTACATAGTGTTGGGGTTATATATTGTGATAGAAGGTGATTTCAGGCTGCAGTGGTATTTCAATGTTTAAAACGTTAACGAGAGGAAGGGCATGAGTTCAAATCCCACCACTTCCAAGCTGCCACTGCTGGATCCTTGAGCAAGGCCCTTAACTCTTAACTGCTCAGTTGTATAAATGAGCTTATTTGGATAAGGGCTACTGTCAAATGTAAATGTAAACCTAGAAACAGATGACGAGGTCACAAACTTGCTGATACTTGATACATATGATGGTTCAGTGACTCTAACAATGCCATTTGTGGTGCGTAGCATCAAAGAAACCAATATGGCTTTTAACAATGCATGCCTGATTCATATGTGTTTTTGTATTCTTTAAATTTTGCACAAATACATAGAAAATGTTATCATCCTCAAGGGTCTTGAAGATACTTTTAGATATGAAATATTGCCATAAATTTCCTAAATGTTCAGCAGAAATTGTAGTAATTTCTCAAATACATTTTTCTAAATAGTTTAAGAAATCTAGCCATGAGGAAAACTTTACTCAGAGTGATTCGCTAAATTGTAAGAAGTCATTGATATGACCTTTATTTTTCTTGTTCTTTTGGCTATTAACAAGGAATGCCATTCGTCCTACTCAAAGAGTTTAAACTAAAAAAGGGTGAGGCATCGATGATATTTGATCCTGTCATATCATATTGTTACGCATATGACTTTTTTAAATGAACTCATGCTGATTTGTAATCAGTCAAGGCTGTGACACTTGAACTATTTTGTAACCAGGTACAGTTTGTCTATGACTCATGTACCACAACTCAACCAATTATGGTTATGACTCCTTTATGAATGCCAACTTATGCTGATTTATAACTCGTCATGGCTATGATTCCTTTATGATCACCAACTTATGCTGATGTATAACTAGTTATAGCTAAGACGGCTCAATGGACACCAACTAATGCTGATTTATATCTAGTTAATGCTACGACTCCTTTATGAACTCCAACTTATAATGATTTAAAACAGTTATAGCCAAGACTTTTTTATGAACCATACCTTACTTTTATTTGGAACTAGTTATAGCTATGACTCTTTTATGTACTTCAACTTATGCTAATATATAACTACTTATAGCTGTGACTCCATTATGATCTCCAACGTATGCTGATTTATAACAAGTTATGTTTGAGACTCCGTTATGAACTCCAACTTATGCTGATGTATAACTAGTTATGATGATGGCTCCTTAATAAACACCAACTTATGCTGATTTATATATAGTAATGGCTTTGACTCCTTTATGAACCATACCTTACATTTATTTGAAAACAGTTATAGCTATGACTCCTACTATAACACATACTGATCTGTACCCAGTTTTAGAAAAAGGACTTCTTCATGAATTCCAATTTGCACTGATTACAGCTATGACTCCTTTATAAACCAAAGCCAGTTACAAATAATATTCCATTATGAACCAATGCTTACACTGATTTGTATGCAGTTATGTCTATGACTCCTTTTTGAAACCCGAACTTCCACTAAATCAATTCCTTCATGAACCACAACTTTATTGTTTAAAAGACATTTACATTACATTTATGGCATTTGGCAAACACCCTTATCCAGAGTATCTTACACCTGAGCAGTAGAGGGTAAAGGGCCTTGCTCAAGGGCCCAGCTGTGGCAGCTTAATGGTGATTTTAACTTGTTACCTTCAAATCCAAAGTCCAATGTCTACAAGGCCCAATAAACTCCAACTAATTTGCAGCCATTTACGGAGATTAAAACACAACACGCTCCAATTTATGTATAACCAGTTACAGATTAGACTTTTGTATGAACTGATTTGTAACCAGTTATGGCCGGGACTCTTTTATCAACTACAACTTGCACTTATTTGTCCATAGTTATCTATATAACTCATTTATACAGTACAACGCACAACGAATTGTATACAGTTACAGATGTAAAACCTTTTTGAATGTACTTTTGAATGTATTTTTTAAATTTGTAACCAGTTATTGCTATAAATTCTTTATGAACTTCAGCACCTACATTTGCCAACATTTTCTCCAGATCTGCTATTTTTGTTCCATTATGCAAAAACTTTGTCTATTTACAGTATATCTATTTACTATCGATATGAATAAGTACATAATGAATCGGCATCCGATTCAAAATAAATTCCTGGCTCATCCCTCGGGTTGCATGGGATATTTTCTGGATTCTCTATAATCTTACAGCAGGATTACTGTAACTGAATGCATGAGTTTATACTGTTTTATAAATTGTTAGTGTTTAGACTAAACCCCAATTTTCAAAAGCTCGTTTAAAACCACTAACTGACACGACTTCTTTACAAAACCCATTTCAAGCTGATTTGCAACCAGTAATTGATATGACTCAGTAACGTACCCTAACTCACACTGAGTTCCGCCTTATGACTCTGTATGGGGTGGAGCACAGGCTTAGGAGATTGGTGGTCTGGATGAAGGTTATAGAGTTCGTTTGCAGTCTGGGAGCAGGTTCTAATCAGCGTCAGCACTCAGTCAGAGCCTTCTTTAATAACGTTGTGTATGGGACAAAGGCATGAAGGGAGAATGCAGACCAGAGCACTTAGGAAATTCCACCCTGCCAGAGCTAGAAAAAAAAAAAAAAAAAAAGCCTGGATTTGGCGGAATGCGTTATAACATTTCTTTCGATTTCCCATCAACCCACACATACAGACACTGTACTTCTGTTGTACCCTCCCCAAACCTCCTTCCCCCCACCACCACAGCTGCCCTTTCAAATATCACACCAGTCTCCAGGACGGAGTGCAGAATCCAGCTGCAGAGGGGGTGTTGAAAAAATAAATAAAGAAGAAGGCATAGAGGGGGGGGG
>MU585527.1:402615-417044 GCA_024362625.1 Silurus asotus
ATATATATATATATACAGAGATACACAATATTGTTGTACCGTAAATCAATAGTAGTTACTATAATATACAATATACTACTGTATCTGCATACATTGTAAACTGGCAGCAGTTAATTTATAGATAAGTATTTCTGTGGTGCTTAGAATGAGTACTAATCAGGTTACAGCTAATCTCTATGGGCAAACGTTTGTGGACACCTGACCATAAGATTGGTTTGTGTTTCCCATTTCACATTTGGTACCCATTTCCTGTATTAAGCTCCCCTCTTCTGGGAAGATGTTCTGCTAGATTTTGTGGAGTTTTGTGGCGATTAATTCAGCCACATGCAGTCCTGATGTAGGTGAGGTGAAGAGGCCTGTGTTCATTCATATGCTAAATTGCCTCGTGAGATCTTCCACTTCAACCTTCGTAAATCATATGTTCATGGAGCTGGTTTTGTGCACAGGGGAATTGTCAAGCGCGGATGGGTTTGGATCTTCAAGTGAAGGGACAATTTCATGCTACAGCATTCAAAGATGTTCTGTACAATTGTGTGCCTTCAACTTTGTGGTAAACGTTTGGCGAAGAATCACATATGGGTGGAAAAATACATTTGTTAATATAGTACGTGTACAGTAGAGCAACAGTGTAATTTAATATTAAGGAAAACACTGAAACTATGGAAAGTGGGGATCTGTGGTTGATGTTGGACTTCTGATTGGAAGCTCGTGAGATCAAATTCGACTCACCCCTATGCTGCCACTGTTCGGCCCTTGAGCAAGACCCTTAAACTGCTCAGGTGTAAAAATTATATTATTGTGGATAAGGGTGTCTGGCAAATGCTATGAATGTAACTAACTAATGTAACTTAAACACTCCTGAGTTCCTGAAATATTTATTTACATTTATGGGATTTGACAGACTCCCGAATCAAGAGCAACATACAACTGAGCAGTCGAGGGCCTTGCTCAAGGGCCCAACAGTGGCAGCTAGGTGTTTTTTTTTAATTTAGAACTCACAGGAGATAATGATTAACAGAGAGCGAGTTCGCGCGTGATTTTCATAATTCATAACAATCAGCCGCAGAACACGTTTCCTTATTTATTACCTCCGCTCTTCATTTTCAGTCTCCATTCAGGGTCAGGTAGAATGGAACGGTGACAAGACGAAGAGGTTCTCCGAGTTCTCTGTGAAAAAATATGTCGGATGGAATAATGGGTTCAGTATGCATACTTTGAAGGAAACCATATGAAAGGGGCCAGACAAAGAACCTACTGTGTTCCAATAGCGGTGCGACCACACCCCCTTCACCCCCCTTTCCCTCCGTCCCAGGGAGAGGGGACGAGCCGGAGTGAAACACTGAGAGAGAATGAAACATAGGATGAGAGAATGAGAGAGCGATGGAAAGAGAGAATCGAGAGTGACGGGGAGGAGAACAGGAGGAGGGTCTGGAAAGCTGCCTTACGCATATGCACACACACACACACACACCCATGCACACACTCATACACACACACTTCCACACTGGGAAGCCCAGGAGAGTACAGGTGAGTCTCAGGTCTCCTTTGGTCATGATGTATTTGTGGTGATTGCTCCACAGCTTCCTGGATCACCTGGAGAACTTTAGAGGCTATTTATTGAATGGAACCAGTTGGAAAGTGTATGTGTGTGTGTGTGTGTGTGTGTGTGTGTGTGTGTGTGTGTGTGTGTGTGTGTGTGTGTGTGTGTGTGAGTGTTTGCCGTCTCATAAATATTTCACCATCTCATCTCATAGAGGCTCTTTCTAAATTTAAATGAGTTCTTGCTGTTTCACAATGTTTCACAGATCATTGATAATCTGGTGTTGTGTGTCATTTACTGTTTGTGTTTTTTCCCAAAACAAAACCAATATGTGTGTGTGTGTGTGTGTGTGTGTCCAATATGTGTGTGTGTGTGTGTGTGTGTGTGGGTGGGTGTGTGTGTGTGTGTGTGTGTGTGTGTGTGTGTGTGTGTGTGTGTGTGTTTTGCATGTTCCTTGTGAAATCCCTGTGAAAATTAACAAGTTTCGTTTGTGTTGAAAGTGTGTGTGTGAGTAAGTGTATGTGA
Organism: Silurus asotus; assembly: GCA_024362625.1. NCBI lineage: Eukaryota > Metazoa > Chordata > Actinopteri > Siluriformes > Siluridae > Silurus > Silurus asotus. Next base: position 404,681 of record MU585527.1, read on the forward strand.
CTTAGTGTGCGTGTGTGTGTGTGTGTGTGTGTGTGTGTGTATGGGTGTGTTTGAGAAAGAGACAGTTGGCTCGGTGCCTCTCCTCCAGTCAGTCAAAAGCACCAGATATTGTATATGTGCTTGTGGTGTATATGTGCAGCTGTGTGTGTGTGTGTGTGTGTGTGTGTGTGTGTGTGTGTGTGTGTGTGTGTGTGGAAAGCAGAGGTGGGAAGTGATGAAGTACAAATACTTCCTTACTGTACTTAAGTAGGTTTCTCTGGTATCAGTTCTTTACTTCACTGTTTATTCTTTGGACAACTTTTTATTTTCTCTCATCACATTTTCAAAACAGACTCGTTACTTTAGTTTGAATCTATTTGGTGACACAATCAATATTTCTTCTTCTCATTGCGCAGCTTTTTTAATCTCCCGCTGGTATCATTTCCTGTCTCTCTACTACAGACTTAGACTAGTTTACGAAGCTCACGATGAGCAGACAGAAGGCAGTAAGACGTCTGGGGTTAACGTGGATGAGACAGAGGGAGTCAGTGATGAAAACATGACTGAGAACAGACACATTCCTGATTACCTGATCATCATCATCTTCTCTCTGCTTGTGTTCTACATGATGGATGTTCCCTCTATAAGATAACAAAAATAAATCAATATTTTGTATTAATGTCCAAGTGACACTAAAACAGGTAGTAGTTTAATGGCTACTTTTTCCTCTTTACTATGAGTCCAAACTTCTTTACTTTAACTTGAAAAAATGTAGTCAGTACTTCATCTTTTACCAGAGTATTTAAAAAAATGAGTATCTGTAATTCTACTTGAGTGAAGGATGTGTGTAATTTTACCACCTCTGGTAGACAGAATGCCTCTCAGGTCAGTAAGAACCAGGTACAATAGAACCTTGACTCTGTGTGTGTGTGTGTGTGTGTGTGTGTGTGTGTGTGTGTGTGTAACAGTAGAGTCACTAAAGCGTACCTTAGCAGCCATAATGACTTAAACAGCAGGCAGACGGTCCACTGAGCATCTGTCTCCTCTTCATATCATCTTCATCCTGTTCTTCTGACCCTGATTTTAACCCTTTTAGGTGTTAAAGTGTTTTCCCAAATACAGTAAACGACAAAGGTGGGATTTCAGAAAGAAATTTTAAAGTACTGAAATAAGGGGAATATTGTTGCGCTTTGCGATTTCAGACTCAGACGGCCGTAGAGTGAAGAGGTGTAATTCAAGTCCTGATGTAGGTGAGAAGGTGAGGAGTCAATGATCACATTCATCCCAATAGTGTTCTATAGGGTTGGAGCTCTATAGCAGGAGATCTTCCACTCCAAACCATGTAAAGCAGATTTTCATGGAGCTGAATTTGTGCATTGTGAATTGTCTTGCTGGAACAGGTTTGGGTCTCCTAGATGATGCTCCAGGCTCTAGAGACATCCTGTACAATTGTGTGTCTCCTACTTTGTGGAAAAACCACCTATGAGTGGAAAAGTGAGGTGTTCCAAAAGTTTTGGCCATATAGTATGGGTTCACACAGTGTTTCAAGAATGAATCCTAAAAAATATCCATCACAGTCGAATCTATAGATATAGTATAGTGTGTTGTTAAAAGTATTTGGACAACTGGCTGTTCCATCGGTATGTAGTGAGGACACAATTATAGGTTGTCTCTGGATATGGAAGCATAAAATATTCCCTTCAGTTTAACTAGGAGACCCATATGACTCTAACATGACAATGCCCCTGTGCACAAAGCCAGCTGTATGAAGATATTCTTTACATGGGATGGGTACAGTGGAAGATCTCCTGTTATAGATCTCCAACCCTATTGAACATGAATGAATGTTCATGAACAGTGACTGAACCCCAGACCTTCTCACCTACATCAGTACCTGACTTTACTCCCAACCGTGAGGTGGAAGAAATCTCCACAAAATTGAAGGGAACATCTTTCCAGAAGAATTGAGCGTATTATAATGGAAATTGGGAACTAATGTGGAATGGGATGTTCAAAAAGAAGCATCTAATGGTCAGGTGTACACAGATAAACAACTGTCAAGGGTCCACATTGTACACATATTTGACAGCGTAAATTCCTGGGTCTTTGTGTCCTTGTGTTTGCCTTCAGGGTAGCATGTAGCATCGCCAGGAAGCTTTTTCAGAAGTCTGGAGCACAGCGCTTTTGGTTATCTGTCACCATCACCGACAAGCCGAGGCACGCGGGTTATCACGAGCTCTCTGAACATTACCGGCAAGGAATGCCAGCTCTGCTGAGTAACCCCCAAATTATTTTTTGAGGCATTTACAGGTGTTTGAAAGGGGCTTTTTGTGTGTGTGTGTGTGTGTGTGTGTGTGTGTGTGTGTGTGTGTGTATGTGTGTGTGTGAGGGATGAGAGACTCATTGTGAATGACTAAATGGGATCCAAGCCCAGCAGGCTGTAATGGATCTAGGAGATTAAAACAAAGTCAACCCTCTTCTATCTCATCTCATCTCACACACACAAACACACACAAACACACACAAACACACACACACACACACACACACACACACACACACACACACACACACACACACACACACACACACACACCCTACACTGTAACATATACCATTAATGTCAAGCAACAGAACGGAAACAAATATAAAGGAGCATAAAATCAGACTCCAAATCATTAGCTGCAGTTAATGGGCTTGTACAGGCGGAGCCCCAGTTATACGAGTGTGTGAATTAAAAAACAAATAGCCGGAGAGCAAACAGCTTAGCTCACCGCACAGACATGTATTTTTTTGCTTCGCAGAAAAAACCCAGATAAGGTTCATACACACTCGCTACAGGCTTTTAAGATGAGTAATCTCATCCACTATACCTTATCGCCTACATGATTCGTCCTGATACAAGAACTTTGAGAAAAACACGAACACTGCAGGTGCACTTATTAATGCGCTTAAGGATCAACAGATTGAAGATTCAATATCGGGTCAAGTTTTCCAACGAGTTCACACAGGGGATACAGGGAATGAGATACAGTATATGAACAAAAAGTAGTGGGATAACTGATTTTCCAGCTGTATGTGGTTCTTTCTCAAACTGTTTCCAGTATAAGATTACTTTGGGTGCTCTAGCATAAAATTTTCCCTTTGCCTGAATTAAAGATTCACTTAAAGACAGACAGACAGATGAATGGACGGACGGACGGATGGACAGACAGACAGATAGATAGAGAGAGAGAAACGCAGACAGACAGACAGACAGATAGATAGATAGATAGATAGATAGACAGACAGACAGACAGACAGACAGACAGACAGACAGACAGACAGACAGACGGACGGACGGATGGACAGACAGACAGATAGATAGAGAGAGAGAAACACAGACAGACAGACAGACAGACAGACAGACAGACAGACAGATAGATAGATAGATAGATAGATAGATAGATAGATAGATAGATAGATAGATAGACAGACAGACAGACATATGTCTGACAGTATGTTTATGTTCAAAAAGAAACACACCCATCCTATGATCAGGGGTATACTTTTCTGTAGTTTGTATACAGAGTTTCCAAAAAAAACTAGAACCAATCAGAAACCACTGAGTAAACACTGAATATTGATCTGAAAACTGCTGCTGTCTCACATATCCAGGGTCTCCAGGGTTACTGCATATGTGGCGTTTGGGTTACATGGTACCCTGTAGTTTCTGCAGAGTTCTCAGGTTTCCTACAACATGTCAGTAGGTAAACTGGCAATACGAAAGTGCGAATGAGGGCGTGAAGTCAGTGTGTGTTTTTCCAGTCAGCGTATTTCTATTCACACATAGTGTTTCCAGGATAGATTTAGAATTTAGAACAATCCTGATCCTCATAACAGGAATACTCTGCATGTTGTTATAGATTAGAAGGTGATGTGATACAGAGTGTCTCATGTGAGAAAAACAAATCCAAAATTATTTTGTTTTTGTGGGTTTGGATTCTACAGACTAGAGAATCTAGAGAACTAGCTATTTGAAAGATTGAAGGAAACCAGAGAGCCCCAATAAAACCCGTCAAAATTGTACACGATAACCCATAGTCAGGACTGAAGAAATTGAGATTATATTGTTAAAGTCATAGGAATACAAACAGTGGTCCAAAAAGTTACAAAGCATCTGTCCAATTCTCAATGGTTGCAAAGTTCAGCATAAAGCTCTGAACGAGAAAGAAAGTCTTGATACAAGATCTCTTGACCTTTGAGTTTTGGGCACAAAGTAATAAATATACATAGCTGTCATCTCCGCTTCTGTCTCTTGAAAGCTTATCTTAAATTTGAACCCCATTGTTTGAACCCCATTGTGTAACCCTGGCTTTGATTGTCATTTGCTTCAGAAATAAAAACACCAAGAGGTGCTCTGATGCTGTTGTGAAAAGCTGCATTAACTTCACTCTCTCCCATATGGTGTTAGCTTAAAGTGCTTTTAACAGGCTGTGAAAAGAGGTGAGCATGACAAATGTCATCTCCGTAACACCGTGCTCTCAGGCTCAGGTTCAACAGGATACAGGAGACCATAGTGCAGGTTAGAGGTCATTTTACGCCCTGTGGATTGTTTTCTTTTCTTTTCTTTTTCCCTTTAACTTGAATCTCTGTATCTAAATGCATAGTTTTGAGGCTTACGAAAGTCAAAAGGCTTTTTTTTTTTTGCCACATTCTTGGGACCCGTTCAGTTTCTGATTCCAAACCCTCCCTGCTTTCATGATAAGGAACGAAGCTTTGTCATGTTTCTGTCTTTAATTGGGTAGTTCCTTTTGACACCCTTTCCTTCTTCTTGCCATTAATCTGAGAGGAAACGGCTGTTGTATTGTACGTCTATTACACAAGTAGGAAATTCGTTCCATTCTTTCCACTGGGGAAAAAAAAAAAACGGAGGGAGTGGTGATCCGTTTTAGTTTGATGTGAAGCTAAGCAATATTTGCCCCACCCATCTAATAATGCTTCCTGATACATGATGTACTATCGCTTTCTGAGTCTAAATGCTCATTTCCCTTTCTGTTTTAGGTGGAAGTGGAGTAGAGGGAACCTGAGTTGAGGTCAAGTCTGGAAAAACCATCTGCTTTGGTCTGCTTTGTCTCATTGGACCCAACAGAACAAATAAACTCAACACTGAAGCCCCTCACTGAGATTTCGATCAGTAATGTGAGAATAGAGAAGAACAGCAAGTCGTTATTGTTTTAGACAATAAATCTTCGTCGAAAGGTGAATTATTTGAACGGCGACGTGACCTTTTCCGATGAATAGCACTTTCATGCTTGAATGAAAGTATAGCGAGTTACAGTACGCCACCGTTTTTTTTTTAAGACGTTGTCAGTGTGGGTGTCTTGCTAGAAAACCAACACCTGCCTGGTGGAGATTGTGATAAACTCAGGAAAAATGCTCAGGGGCTGCGAGAAGTAAGAGAAGAGAAGAAATGTCTGGATCGCTGAGGAAAAACAAACCCGGAGAGGAGCGTGGATGGTGTTTCAGCTTTTACCGGATCTGCAGCGGAGCGCATCGCATGTTGTGAAATCACTTTGGCTGTCGTCCAGGGTGCATCTGAAGGAATCCCCCTGGATTTTAGGTTGAATTGGAGTCAAATGTGTGGCACCGAAAGTAAAAGCACATATCTGGCATGCTGCTTGAAGGATTAAAGGCTGACTCCATTTGTTACTCTGTGATTCTGATTTTTGGTTTTTGGTTCGACAAGAAAAGCAGGACTTCTTCTCAAACCCTCCCTTCTGGCCCTTTTAGCCAACCATAACTTGAAAAAAAAAAACATTACTTAAGCACAGACGCGCAGGAAAACTGGACCCTCTGAACCAAAAGACTTTGCTTGCGTAATTCCTTGACGTAATCACTCCAAAGCACAGAGATGGAAAGAGGACATGACCCCGTCAAGAGAGGGATCAGCTGGACTGGACAAAGTACCACGACCCATGCTGCCACCATCTTGGATGAGACTGGAACCGAGTCCTGGGACAAGGAGGAGCACAACTGGGTCAAAGCAAAGCCTCTACTGATCTCCAGCTCTGGTGACCTGGTGCAGAAAACAAGTAAATATTTACTTCAGTTTCTTGTTTATTACCTCACAGATGGCCAGCTTGCAACAAGACAGCATGTCTTTGTAAACCATTACAGGCTGGGGTTGCAACCTTTGCAAATCCATGTTGTTTTAAGGACAGAAAACAGTCTGTAGGACATCGTCCTCCACTGCACACTGGAGGAATCTTTAATAGCCATCAGTGCATTTATTTCAGTTGCAATTTTGGTGTAGCGACTGCTGTTCCCCTTGTATTACAGAAAGGGGGGTCATTTCTGATCAAACTGGCACATTGGAGAAAATTATGGATGGTTTGTTAGTGCAGAAGTCCATTTGCTTTTCCTCAATTATGCTATATATGTAGCACATGATGAAAAAGGAAACATAACTGATTAAAATAACTTTTAGTCCAGAAAGTTTGGTAGTATTTAGATGTCAGTCATGTTATATACACTGTATGGCCACCTACAGGTGGAGCTTCATAAATATGGGACATGGGATGCCGTTGGAATGGGATGCTACCTCTCCTTCTATCTCTCTATCTCTGATTTTCTTCTCTCTTCTTGTGCATCTCTTTCCACTATTTCCCCTCTATTTCTTCTCTTTTCTCTCTCTCTCTCTCTCTTACTTCTCTTGCCCCTCTCTCTGCTTTCTTGTCTCTCTTTCACTTCTGTCTCACTCCCTTGCTTTTCGTCTCTCTATTTCTTCTCCCTCCTGTCTCCCTCTTTTCTCCTCTCTCTCCTCCTGTCTCTCTTTCTTCTCTATCTCCTCTCCTGTCTCACTTTCTCCTATCCTCTATTTCCTTTTGTTCCATCTTCTCTTGTTTCACATTCTCCTGTTTCACTACTGCCATCTGTCTCTTTCTTTCCAATTCTGTGTATCTCTATCCTCTCCTGTATCTCTTTCTCCTCTCCCTCTCTCTTTCTGCTCTGTCTAACTGTCTCTCTCTTTTTTCCTTTCTCTTCTCCTTTCTCTCCTCTTCTTTCTTCTCTCCCATTTCTTTTTCTCCTCTTCTCCTATCTCTTTTTCTCATCTCTCTCCTCCTCCGTCTCTTTTTCTCTTCTGTCTCACTTTGATGTTTCCCCCTTTAACATCAGAGAAAAATGAAACAGTCCGGTGCTAGATACGTTCCTCCAGTTGGATGGATGTCATTATAAAAAAAAAAAAACGTCTAATTTGTGGTTGACAGGAATGTGGACAAAGAACAGATCACCGGCCCCACAGCCTCGCCGGTCAAACTTCAGAGTGTGTTAAATATTAACATCTGTTTCCTTGTGGCCAAAAAAGGCCCATTTTCTTTACCGTAATGCCGTAATGGCCCTCGCTAGCTCTATTTCTCGTTCTGTCTTTCCTGCTGACCATCATTCGAGATCTGAAACGAGTTATCTGGAAGGAATAATGATTAGCAACTGCAGATGAACAATGACCCTCGTAGCGTTTACTCTCACGTGGGTGTTTGTCTAGATGAGAAAGCTTTAAAAGCAAGCCTGCGTTCTGTAGATGTTGTGCAGCTGTGATTGGCAGATGTTGTATTTCCGTCATGTGATCATTGGTGAGTGGGATGTGAAGATGATCGTCTCGTGGTCCAAAGAAATTTACAGTCCTCCACCACCGTTCCTTATTCTATATAAAAGAATATGTTTCCATCATGTTAGCCATGTCACATTGCGTGCACGAGGAAAATAAAACCATTTTAAGACTAGTTCTCCAACAGGTGGCAGCACAAGGCTGCACGCGCAGTCACAGGGAGTACCGACCTTCATAAGTCAGTGTGTCAAAAGATATCGTCCTGTGTACGTTAACACGTACTATCCTGTCACTGATCTCTCTTTACACGAGTTTCAACATGATCTCACTTCCGCACCCACCCTACTCACCAAACTAGGCTCCTGCGGATTTCGGGCCTCTTCCCAAACAAGAAATTCCGGCTCAGTGTTTGCCGTTTTTGACACCATTGCAGAGATCCAGCGCAAATCGCAGAAGGTGCTTGACACGTTTTTAAAAAATAATTCCAGGACACATTCCACAAGTGGCAGGAACGCTGGGATCGATGTATTGCTGTGAGCGGGGACTATTTTGAAGGTGATAGTGTGTACACATAGTTAAATAAAGTACTTTCTTGTAAACAGAGTTAGCCTTAAAACGTTGCATTTCTCAGTTGAGTCTTGTGCATGATCAAGTTTTTTAAACATCTGAAAAAGACCTGAGATTAAGTCCTGTGCTTCGGCGCTCTACACTCTGCGTTCGCACCGAAAAACAACCCAACCTGGCTTGAACCGAACGTGTCTATAAGTAATGTATTTCTAATTAGAATTCATACCACTTATAAGTGGAATGGACCAGAGGAACCGAGTCTGTTTTTATAAGCGAGCCCTTCTGTGAATTACATGTTAGATAAAAAAAAACGCAGAAAACATGGTGACATCTGATTCACAGCTGCATCGTCTGAATTTAGACTCATTAAAATAGGGTAGGAAACGCAATGGGAAAACCCTTCGTTCTTGCACAAACACACACATGCATGTGGAATCCTGTGGGAGTAGGTCTGGTGAAGGACAACATCCGACAGGATCATCTGACCTCTGATCCTTAGCCCTTGGGCAGCAGCGAGAGGAGAGTTCTCCCTCCACCCACATTCTAGACTGACTTCTGCACCACTGCCTAAGGCTCACCAAGTTCCCTCCTTCCATCACTAAATCTCTCTCTCTCTCTCTCTCTCTCTCTCTCTCTCTCTCTGTTTTTCTCTCTCCCTTGCTCACTCTTATACATTCACACTCTTCACAGCGTCCTTACTTATCATCACTTTGTCTCAGCTGTTCTCACAGAAGTCCTTACTATCACTTTTGTGGTTCCTCTCTCTCTCTCTCTCTCTCTCTCTCTCTCTCTCTCTCTCTCTCTCTCTCTCTTTCTGTCTCTTCACCAGAGGAGGGGGTTCCTTTCCACTTACTGAAAGCCATCAAGTGGCATGAAGTTAAACAACTAATGACTGCAAACAGCTGCTATTCAGTCTGTTAAGCTCTTATCTCTGGTAGCTTCAGACAGGAACATTAACCCTCAATACCTCAATTGTAGAGTTGCATTAAATCCTATTTTCTGTAGGTTAACTCAAATAAACCCACTCCCACAGCCAACTCTATACTCTAATTCCAATAATCTTAATCCCACACCCAACTCTAAACCCTAACACAAATATTCCCACACCCAACTTTAAATTGTAACATGAATAATCTCAATCTCACACCCAACACTTAGCCCTAACACAAATAATCTTAATTCCACACCCAACTTGAAACCCTACCATGGATGATCTCAATCCCACACTGACTTCTAAACCCAAATACAAATAATCCTAATTGCACACCCAAATCTGAACCCTAAAACAAATAAAATCAATCCCACACCCAACTCTAAATCCTAACACAAATTATCCCAGACCCAACTCCAAACCCTAACTTGAATAATCTTAATTCCACACCCAATTTCTAACCTAACATGAACAATCCCAATCCCACACCCAATTCTAAACCCTAACTCCCAATATACTCCTAATCCCAAATTCCCCTCCAAACAAATAATCCAAATCCCTTTACACTGCAACTCATAATTCCAATTCCTACTCCGAAACAAATAATCTGAACCCAAATGATATCATCTGCAACGCCAATAATCTCAATCCCGAATCATACCATGAGTTTGCTAATCCCAGTTCCAAAATCGCATTTTAAATTTTGAGCAGTTTATATTTTATTGTTAAACAGTTGACCCACAGGACATGACTCATGACGTGTTGTCCAAATTGTTGAGCTCTGATCGAACATGCTCGTGTTTATTCCAGTTTTAACTAATAATCCGTCCCGGTGTTGTGAAATTAGAGTCAAATCCCAAACGGTGTTTTGTTCCCTGCATAATCGAAGGACGTAAAATTGGATGGAGCGACGTCAAGCAGCCTACGTAGGGCACTAGGTTTGAAGGAAGGGGCGCATTTGAGGACCAGTGAGAGACCATTAAAAACAGCTGAACAGCAGAGAGAGGAAACACGAGCCGGGCTCGAGCGCTGAAAGAGGGCGTGAGCTGAGTCGCGAGCGCACTTAAGAACTGAGGTCTAACCAGACACGGGGCAGAGTACAGGGAGAAAGAGAGAGGGAACACAAGGAGTCTGGTAAGGGAAATCAATGTTTGTTTGTTTGTTCGTTTGTTTGGCTCTGTAATATCGGATAGTTTTTCGGATTGTTGGTGTGCACAGAAGGGAATAAAAAGTTAATTGTTCATGAGTTTAGGGAGATTTCTGCTCCTCTATTATGTAATAAACATGTTATAAAGGGACTTCTGTTTCATTTATTTAATTTAAAAAACAGTGTTCGATTTTAATTTTTCTGTCAGTTGAAGTGTTGATAGTCGTGTGTGTGCAGTCAGAGTAGAAGTATGAGAGATGAACTGAAGCTCTGATGCTCTGGAGATGTTAAAGTGTGTTTTTGTTTGCTGAACTTCATCATGATGGTATTTTTCATGTTCATGCAGCTGTCTGTCTGTCTGTCTGTCAGTCTGTCTGTCTTCTACGTGTCTATGTGTCTTTTTGTCAGTCTCTCTAAATGTCTACCTGTGTTCCCATCTATTGGTCTGTCTGTCTGTCTGTCTGTTTGTCTGTCTGTCTCTCCCTTATGCTTGTCTATCTGTCTGTTAAAATGTCTGTCTGTCTGTCGTTCTATCACGTTGCCTTTTAATCTGTCTGTATTTTCCAGTCAGTTTCTTTCTTAATCTGGCTGTCTGTCTTCTGTCGGTCTGTCCATATCTCTCTGTCCCTGTCTCTCAGCCTGTCTGTCTGTCTGTCAGCCTGTCTGTCTGTCTGTCTGTCTATTTCTCTGTCTGCCTGCATGTCTGTCTATTTATCTGTCTGTCCGTTTCCCTGTCATTCGGTCATACTACTGCCTATCTGTCTCTTTTTCTGTCTGTCTGTCTAATTGTCTATTGCTTTGTTTGTTTTCCTCTTTCTGTCTCTCTCTTATTTTCTCTGTGTATCCATCTGTTTGTCAATCTCCCCATATGTGTTTATTCTTCCCGGTCTCTCATTTATCCATCTGTCTTACTTATTTCTCTTTATTCCTATGTCTCTCTCTCTTTCTCTCTCTCTCTCTCTCTCTCTCTCTCTCTCTCTCTCTCTCTCTCTCTCTCTCTCTCTCTCTCTGAGTGAGAATATAAAATGTCAGTCCCCCTCATTTCTCTTTCTTTCATCTCTCCCTTTTTATGTTACATTCCAACATTATCTTACATTCCTGCTGTGGTCCTTCGTTCTTTTGGTCTGTTGTTTTTCCCTATATATCACTCTGTCCACCTCTTTCTCTCTTTTTCCATTTCTTTTTTTTCTTCCGGTCTCAGATTTCTCCTCTTTTTTTCCTTCTCTCACTCTTTCGATTTATGGTGTTTATCTGTTCATCTCTCTATCTCTTAGCACTTTCTTATCTCTTTCTTCCTCTTGCTCAATCCTTTTCTCCTCCTTTCCTACTTTAATCTATTATTTTCCTCTCTCATAACTCCTGTCTTTATCTTTCTTCTGTGCTTCCCTCAATCCCTCTCTCACTCCTCTCAGTACAAATCTGAGACCTCTTAATTTTTTTCCTTCTCTCAGTTTTTTGGTCTTTTTTCCCTTTTTTGTGACTCACATTTTCATCCGTTACTTTCCCCCTACTTTCTTTTAATTCGGCTGTCTGCACTTTATATAAAATGTTCCTTCTCTCACTCTTTCCCTGTTGCATGCTTTACTTTGACTGTTTGTGTGTGTGTGTGTGTGTGTGTGTGTGTGTGTGTGTGTGTGTGTGTGTGTGTGTGTGTGTGTGTGTGTGTGTGTGTGTGTGTGTGTGTGTGTGTGTGGTTGTTCAGTAGTGTGTATTGATATAAGCACTAAATTATTCTTTAAAGTCTGTGAGGAAAGAATTAGACCCACAACTCCACCTCTTTATCGTGTGACATAACTCAGGGTTTTTTTTTCTTGGACAAATGGAGACACTCTCACTCCATTCTGACAAACATCCAGTTTAGGGGTTTGAGGGATGAAAGCTTCACCTCCCACAGAGCCACAGGCATGCACAGTTAGAACTTTGTAAAGGAAACAGACTGCGTTTGCGATGAAGTGTTTAATAACACGTAAATCCTCAAAAAGTCTTCAGTCACTCGTGAGGTCTTTCACAGCGTTCTACAGTTCAAATGGTGACCGGGCCTGGAATAATAATAATAATAAAAAACATTTCACAAGGTGTCTATTTGATTGAAATGTATTTATTTATTTATTTATTTATTTATTTATTTATTTATTTATTTATTTATTCATTT
>MU585527.1:417766-447766 GCA_024362625.1 Silurus asotus
TTATTATTATTATTATTATTATTATTATTATTATTATTATTATTATTATAATGATGATAATGTACAACTGTAAGATTGGGCTCCACAGTAAATTTCAGTTTTAATCCTGTTGATTTTCCGCCCAGAGGTAAAGGTTCGAGGAATAAGGCGAATCATGGTAAAGCAGGGAAGGTATCATGGAGCAGTGGTAGAGGATAGAGGGAGCGTGTTGCAGTGGTAGAGGATGGAGGCATCATGGAACAGTGGTAGAACATAGTGGGAATGGTGTGCAATGGTAGAGGACAGCAGGATTATGAAACAATGAAGCCAAAAGTTTTATAAATTGAACACGGACTCTTAAGATAATATTGAGCTGGATAAGATAATAGGTCAAAACCCATAATAGGTCAAAGCCATTATAGGTCAAAAGGAATTTTGAGTGCAGTGTTTGTTGTTTAAAGAAGTGTCAGGACACTGAGGCAGCTGGGTAAATGTGTAAGGCCTTAGTGTTAGAGAGTGAATGCCACAGGCCTAAGCGGGGAGATTTCTCGGCAGCTCAGGAATGCAGAGTGAGGGAGCCAGGGCCACGAGCTAAAAGAAATACTTTGTGTAGCGTGGAATGGCAGCTCTTAAGGGCGCCTTGACAATAAAACCCCTGCCATATTTAACAGAAAGCTAGCTGTCTGATGTCCCTCTTTGCCAAGATATTAACACTGGCTCATAACCTCTTGCGCTGTTGCTATTCAAATTCGGATTTTAGTTTGGAATGGCTGTACAAGACAGTAATCATTTTTTATTAAATAGTTAAATCCTATTCAAGATACACAAAAACGTTTTTATTTTAAATGTACTTCTTTCTGGGAAACAAGGGTCAAAGTGTAGAAGTTGGCAATGTAACCACCAAGTGTTGTTATGTTACAGCCAATCAGGTTTAGGATACAGGACATAAGCAAGCTATGCAAAATCCTGCTTGAGTTGTGTTAATGTTAGAACTGCTTCAGTAATGGCTTTTTATTGGGAGTATACCCTTTCAGGCATAACATTATGGCAGGTGAAGTGAATAGCACTGATTATCTCTTCATACATCCTAAGAGTTAATGTTAGAAGCAAGAAAAATGGGCGAGCGTAAGGATTTGAGTGAGTTTGACAAGGGCCAAATTGTGATGGATAGAGGACTGGGTCAAAGCATCTCCAAAACTGCATATCTTGTGGTGTGTTCCCAGTCTGCAGTGTTCAGTATCTATCAAATATGGTCCAGGGAAGGATTAATGAACCGGTGACAGGGTCATGGGTGACCAATGCTCATTGAGGCATGTGGAGAGCAAAAGGCTCGTCTGTGTGGTCCAATTCAACAGACCAGCTCATGTTTGCTCAAATTGCTGCATTGCAAAATACCAACACAATATTAGGCAGGTGGTCAAAATGTTATGCCTGATCAGTGGCCATTAAGTTATGCCTGGTCCGTGTACACACATAATAAAAAAAACAATGGTATAATCTTTAATGGTAGGTTTTAGTTGCATCTTTTGCCAAATTTGGTGTTTTGAATCAGCCTTTTGTCCAAGCAATGTGTAGTGGAAGGTAGTTACTAAAATTGTCTTTATCATACTGAGAAACTTGCTGTGAGGGCTTGCTATTAGAATGTCCCATATGACTGAAATACAGGCAAATCTCAAATTCTCCTGACAGTAATGAGAGAATAATGAAAATAAAGTCAGCGTAGGAGTCCTCAGGCCTCCATCAGAGACACACTAATGCAAAACAGGACAAGCCAGGGTATGTATCACGCTGGTTTGATGCAGTTTGAAAGCAGCTAATCAGAACCACATGCTGCAGGAACAATTATATGGGTTTTAAAATAGTATACAGCTCACCAGGATCGTGAATAGTCAATGTTTGATGGTTGACAGTGAGCTGGACATTTACAAGCTTTGCTGAGCAACACCTCACACAAAGCTCCTTGTTAACTGAAATAAACCGATCCCTAGCAGTAACTTTGTATTTGGACTGGACCATATGCCTCAGGCAAAAGTGGTGAAGTCATTAGAGAAACACAGTTTAACATCTTATTTTCTTTGCTCCTCTGTAATTGCAGATCTTGGCCGGAGTGCCAGTTTGTCAGAGAAGGAGCTGAAAGAAGCAAGGACACGAAGTCAGATCATTGCTGCACAACTGACTGTGCCGTCGAACTGCAAATCCCGAGGTGTCCAGCTTTTCAACCGCCGCAGAGAAAGAGTAAATGCCTTTACATTCACAAGTGTTGGTGGAGGAGAAGAAGGAAGCCACGAAGAGCCCTGCGATGAACTTGAATCTCCCTCTCCAAGCACATTAACATGGAACAAGGAGTGCTCAACTGAGAGCCGGATCAAAGATTTTAAACACAGAAGAAGCGAAACGCAGCTCCAGAGGCCGACTACCGTAATAACCAGCAAGGGACATAAAATGGAGGGGGCAGTGAAGGTGGCAAATGAAGTGGGAGATAGGGTGGACGAGAGACATTTTCTCCCCGTAATTGATAATGACAAGGATGAAGAAATTCCTGAGCATGAAGAGGCAGGGAAGGATGTCACCTTTGAGAGTGACAACAGTCCTGTTGTTCCTAATCCTAACCAAGAAAGACAGCAGGATGTACAGCTAACTAGGGCATATGAAAGCCCTCTGGAGGCTCTCAAAGCCATCCAAAATGGAAACCACAGCACTAAGACCAGCAGCAAAGAAGACAACTCAGCAACAAAGCAGTCAACCATCACAAACAGGACAGCTCGACCCTTTTTCTCCCCTGTTGGGGTAACCTCGACTGAAGCCATTCACTCTCCAGATATCTCTCTGACCCCAGCTTACTCCACTTCTCCACCTCCAGCTCAGTATGACCCAACTGCTGCTACATATTCTAAACAAGAACCTCTAACATTTGTTAAACCAGCTTTTTCGGTGTCCTCCAGACAAGTGTTTTCTCCTCCACCTCCAGCTCCTTCATACCCAACTCCACCTCTTCCCAGCTACATGAGCCTACCTGCATCTATCCCAACTGATCCTCCTCCACTGTCAGCAATGTCTCCCCCACCATCACCTGCATACTATACTCCCTTAACCATACCAAGCTCCACATATGCCAACCAACTAATGGCTGACAGGAGGACAGTGACACCCAATCGCACAGGTATCCTAGAAGAAGGCAGAGGTAGACGATCCAACCGCAAGTCAATGTTTACGTTTCAAGAGAAACCAAAATTATCTCCAAATCCCGAACTCTTGTCTTTGGTCCAGACTACAGATGAAAAGAAAAAAAGCAGAGGTCAGGAAACACATCAGGAAGAGGAGCAGCTGGCTCTAGGAGCAGAGGCTTCTAACTTCTTGGTCAAGGATGAAAGTGGTGTGGAAGAAGCTTTAGTTCCAGAGTGGGCATCGACACTAAAAAGCTCCAGAACTCAACCCAGGGTAGAGCACAAACCCGAGCAAGCCCTGTCTAGTGCATCTGGCAAAGGAGCAAAGTTGTTTGCCAAACGCCAATCCAGAATGGAGAAATATGTTCATGAAAATGCAGAGGGATTACGATCACCTTCTCCCACCACCTCCCTGCCTCCCTCTTGGGTGTATCCATCAAACATGCCCGGCCGTGTCAAGGCTATCATCAATGCCTCCAACATCACTGCAGAGGTTTCCAAGACTTTCCAAGCCCAGCGGGTTACACAGAAAAAGAACACCCCAGCAAAGTTACCAGTACCACCTCCAGTTCAAGAGAATCCAACCTTGGAGAATGGCTGCACCAGAGTGGAAATGGAGCTGTCCCGGCACAAGCCTTACCAAATCAACTCATCGCTGTTCATTCTCAACCCAACCAAGGACCCTAAAAGCACTCTTCCCAGAGCAGCACCACCTCCCAAACCTGTGGTTATGGGATCCTCGTACTCCCGTCAGACCTCTCTTCCATCCACGCCTATCCCAAGCCAGTATGACTCGCATGACTACAGGTCAGCACATTGCTTCTCCCCACCCATGATGCCTCTCAATTCGGTGAGCAGACGAGTGACCTCACCTATGTCTGATGCAGCGCCTGAACGTGTCACTTCTCCACGGTCATCCATACAAGCTCCCAAGCCCACCTTCTCTACCAAGAAAGCTGGAATTACCCCACAGGTGTGGAAGCCAGTTTTTTTCTTCTAGTCTATTTTAATTCTTCCAGACCTTTCCCTGCTTTTATTCGCTCTGTATTCTCAACAGACTAAAGTAAAACATGCACTGAGGCATAACAGGGAAAAAATCATCTCCTTTTATAGTTTGAGGTGATGAGCAGGCAGAAAAAATGTCATGAGTGGTTCCAAGAAAACGAAACAGCTATAAACGCTATAGATTATTTTCACACTGACACAGTTTATTATTCTCTCCAGGCTCCCAAGATTCCTTCGGCCCCTGATTAAATGACGAATTGTGTTCAGTTATAGTTTATTTTTCCCAGTTTGGCATGGCGAAGCAATAACCGCCAGGTGGTCTGCTGAGAAAAACATAAGGCTTGGCCACCAAAAGGCTATTTCAAGTCTGGACTATTGTGCTCAGTAAATTTGCATTCTATTTTAGGATGTGCCATTTAATAAAG
Organism: Silurus asotus; assembly: GCA_024362625.1. Classification (NCBI taxonomy): domain Eukaryota; kingdom Metazoa; phylum Chordata; class Actinopteri; order Siluriformes; family Siluridae; genus Silurus; species Silurus asotus. The sequence goes on from MU585527.1 coordinate 422,340, forward strand.
TCTGGGTAGTTCCATCAGTTTCATTTACATATATTTTAGATGGCAGTAAATTTTCTTGTTTTTTTCTTCAATATTTTGGGGTCAGCTGAAGTCTGCTAGGTTCATCTAAAGCACTTGAGCAGATGGTGCTTCTGATCTACAGCACACAGACATGAAGGAAAGGAGGAACAAGCATACTCCCTTAAAATTCTCTTAACTGTATACTTGTAATTATGTTGTGTGGTTGCTTGTGAAATGTAGCTTCAGGATGACTGTTTTGGTCAAGTTTTAATAATGCAATGAAGCAATAATTCCATATAAAGTTTATTTCTGCATGTTTATATGACCCTTGGGCAGACTGAGTGTAGTCTTGCAAGATCAAAGCAAAAAGTTTTTTTGGTTTTAGGATGATTTGAGGTACAGTGTGCGGTTCTTTTTTGTATTATTTTTCTTTATTTCACTGTTTCCTAATGTTCTCTTTTTCCTTTCACTTGGATTAAAGCATCAGCCAATCTCCACTTTGTGGATTCTTTGTTCTTTTCACACTCTTTTAAATCTTATTTCTGTTATTTCTTGCTGTTTTGTACTTCCATGGGAGAGAACCCTATAAAAAACTATATAAAAACCACAAAAAAATTAACTATTTTAACAAATATACCACACAAACACACACACACACACACACACACACACACACACACACACACACACACACACACACACACACACTCCCTCATTTAGCATGCCATCTTGCTTGCCATCTGTCCAGAGAAAAAACTATTTAAAGGCTTACCATTTAAATTCAATATATAGAATAAGTTTTCAGTTATAGCTCTTCAAGACAAGTAACAAGTATAGCACTTGAGAATAACTACTGAGCTTCCACTCAACACAAGCCAACCCTTGGCCTTAATCTTATACTCTGTAAATGTCTTAAGGAGGTAAAAGCCTACCCAACAGACTCTTCAGAGCAAACAAATATCTCAGCAAAGGTTGGTTACATTGGCTGTCTGCATGCTAGTAACCTCACGTGGACATGCAGGATCACTTTGCAAGGAGAAAAAACTGAAGATTGTAAAATAAATAGAGCCTGCTATATTTACCCAGAAGGCTTCAGATGTCTTGCATTTTGAATGGCTTAATGGATCTACAGAGTGTATAATTAGGGCTGCTTAATCCTATTTTGAAACTTTCAAGCATGTTTTTTTATTGGCATGTAAATAATGCTGTATTTGACTTCGTATTGTTTGCTATTTTTATGTATAATGTTAAACATAGTCTCTAGTTAGTTTATCAAGCCCTGCATGAGTTCAGTGAGTTGTTCAAGAAGGAAAAGTACTAAATTGCACATAGCAGAGGAAATATTAAGCCCTGATTATGCTTAATATTTATTAGGCAAACTGCTCCCCATTCTACCTCTTGATTGCTGTGGTATTTGCTTTCACCAAATTACTAAATCAAACTGTTTTTGGTCTCACTTGCATGTATGTTCATTTAAGTCTGGAAAAAAAAAACATCTGAATTACATATTTATACTGACAATGACTGTATTTTTCACCGCCAGGGCAAGGAAGACTCTTTGGTTACGTCACACATCAACAGCCCCAGCAGCCCAGTGCCTTGGACACCGAACCTGTTTCGCCGCCACAGCAGCACAGATAAATCTCCAGGTGCAGGGTGGACCCCCATTAGCCAGCACAGCTCTCTGGTTACCTCGCCACCACCCAGAACCATCCATATACCGATTAACTCTGTTGCCTCTTCACCACCAGCAAAGACGATCCATAATTCCACGACTTGCTCCCCAATCTCTGGCTCCATTCATAACCCAGTCACTTCCTCTCCTACTCCACGTTCTATCCATAACCCCATAAGCCCTCCCCCAAACCCAAGACACTTCAATAGCCCAGTCACTTCATCCGCAAATACACAGTCCATGAGCTCCTCCCCATCACCAAAACCCTTTAAAAGTTCTGTCGCCATCATTTCATTGTCCAAGCCCCAGAATATCCATACTGCCACCACTCCTGTATCTCCACCTTGGGAAACCAGGGGCCAATCCCCCATCCCTCTTCAAGACACCAAGGCCAATCACCGCCTTATAGCTAAGAACATCATCAATGCAGCCAAGCGCAAGAACAGCCTATCGCCCAGGGCTCTAAGTGGCCATGGTCTTCTTATGTCTCCAGTAAGCAGTACCATTTTGCCCTTTGAGACAAAACCTCAGAGTCCCTTTCAGTCTCGAGCTCTAGGTGCCCAGTCACCCACGTTCACGAGCCCCCCGGTCACCCCCACACAACTGGTCCGGTCTCCCCTGCGTCTCTACACCTCTCGATCACTTACTGATTCGGATGCCTCACTGGAATCGGAGGATTCTGGAATGCGTTCCCCTGGGGTTCGGAGCTATAACACTTGCCCTCGTGGCTGGTCTGGAAGCTTGAGGCTCAAAAGAGGTGCAATGTCAGAAGACCTGTAGGTTGGAGAACTAAAAATGGACTTTGGGCTCATGGACCATTCAATAGACCACAACAGTGGTCATTTGCCAATTTTCTGACCTATTTAACTATAGACTATAGACACTTGATTTAGCTACAACATCTGCTTATGCTTATTTTTTAATCATTCACAATGTTGGAAATGTTTTCATGGAAACCAGGAGAGTACAACGGGGCCTAAAGGGATTACACAGATTGTGGAGTGGGTGTCTAGAATGACTGACTTTCTTATAAGACAAATGTTCCAGACATGGGTTAGAACTAAGCACATAGGCCAATCATTACGGTTGGTGACCACCAGACAATCCAGAATGGGTAATATAAAGATCTGCAATTTAGGGACCACATTTAATAAGCAGACAAATGGACTTACCTATCTATGGACCATAGGAATGGACTGCAATCAATGAATAGTTGGAAGAATGGACACCAAATTGAGAAATCTCAGAGATGGATTTGAGAATGGACTGTAACCTATATATCCAAAAGAATGAATAAGAGCTAAAACTACAATTTAGAAATACTTGAGAATGGACAAAATGCACTATAATCAAAGGATTCTAGAGTATACTCAGTAGACTGGACTACGATCTTGGGACTCATTGAGAATGGACATGAGACTGTCTTACAAACATGGGAGTCTAATGTAAATCAGACACTTGAATGGACAAAAGCCAAGGGATCCTTAAGAATAATCCATAGACTGGACTACAATTTTAAAGGATCATAGAGATTGGACATTAGCCTGGCTTACAAACATGGTATTCTATGGAATTGACTGTGGACTGGACTACAATTCCAGGATCACAGACAAAAGGATTAACGTATGAACTAGTAATCATAGAGATTGTTAAGAGTATTGTCTTCAAAATGGAGCAAGACTCCCTCCAGTTTTATCCCTCTCATTCCAAAGTGGCCTTTATGTTCTGAATGTAACGCTGGGGGAGTTTGGGGTTTAATCAAGGCTCATGTTGTGGGATGTAAACCTGCTTGGATATAGGAAGCAAAAATGAAAAACAAGTGATATTTAGTCTCAGTTTGTTATTTTTCTGCTCTGCCAAACCGGATTCCATTCCATCATTCTTGGTAATGGGAACGAGTGGAACCAGGTTCATCTGTTCAGTAAATCAAACATTCATCTGTTCAGTAAAAACAAAGCCCAGGACTGGCACTGGATCCCTATCCTTTTATTGCCTTTCACCTGACTGTTGGACATAATACATATTGCATCTACTTGGATATGTTTAACCAGAGACTTCCAAAGGATGCTGGTGACCAAAGAAATGTTTGACCCGCGAGTACCTTCGAAGCAGTGTTATATCGATTTCAATTTCATTGATTTTTTTTTCTTGATCAGTGTTGTTTTGGGGTCATTGTAATGCTAAGGTATGTTGCTTGCTGCCAGGGTTTGTGGTTTGGATTGATACAAAATGACTCGAATAGGTAAAAGTCCTGAGTGTTTTGTTAATTTGAACTGAGTAGGGTTTAATAGCATTGTCGATGGCTATAAATTTTATGTGCTATAATAGCAGTACCATAATTGCTAGCTGGCTTTGAAACACTTTGAATTCCTAACCTGGGCTTTTGGGGAACAGTAATACGAATTAAATACAAACTACCCAAAGGATAAATTGTGGATTGAATCTAATCCACAGTTTGGTGTGTAAAGACTTTGGTGGAAGTGCAATTAGTGGAAAGTAGAGATGTGTCCAGAATGAGGCATGTTGGATTTAGATGACTTGGAAATGTGTTGATTTATTCCAGTTACAAAGTTATTTCCATTTTAGGATGCAGAGGTACCTTATTGGCACACGTTGATGGGAAGAATATGAGATCCGATGAAAGATTTGCATTCACCCAAGCAACTTTGCTTTCACAATAGATCGGTTTGGTTTTGGAGTTTGGGCTATAGAAAGTCTAAACCTAAGTGGTAGCTCACTGGTTAAGCTATTGAACTTTGAATTGGAAGGTTGCGATTTTCATACCACTGAGTTGTCAGTGCTGGTCCCCTGAGCAAGGCCCTTAACCCTCAGCTGCTCACTTGTGTATACATTGGGATTAATTTAAGTCACTCTGGATAAGGGCATCTGCCAAATGCTGCAAAACTTATATGACAGCAATTTTTCACTCTTGAAAATGAGGCAAAGGCTCCTGTCCTAGATATTGCAGCTTGGTGAGGCTGGAATTTTAACTTTCTACCTAATCAATGTCTTTACCATTGAGTTACCGCTTCCCTTTTAATGCAGCTGCATGCAGATCGCTTAGATGATGCTGTGCAAATATGGGAAGAACAGGTTTTCTGAGAGAACGCAAATATCTTTGGGGAAGGACGAAAAAAAAGTTGTGAGCGAATGCAAATGTTTGTGTGAGAACTGAATCAACGGAAAAGAGCACGCAAAAAAATGAACGAGAGAATGCGAATGTTTGAAGAGAAAGGACACATGCGGATATCTTTGTGAGAGAATGCAAAAGATTGCGAGGGACTGCAAATCTGATTATACTTACCATCACCATGTGCCCATAGGGGGAGCTACAGAGGAAATTGTGAAGTAATGGAAGAAAAAGTAATGGCAGTTATAGATGGCGCTCAAGGTGGACAAATTATATATTAATTTGCTCAGATGTGTAAAGGCTTAAGTGGGCTGCCCTCAAAGCCAAGAAGTATCTAATACTGTGAGGCAAGTACGTATGGCCCGCTAGTTAGCTAGTTAGCTAGTTATGTCAGTGAATCTATACCTAGTGAAGTAAATGATTATATCTAATAAAATACACTATATGGACTAAAGATTGTGGACACCTGACAATAGGATTCATTGGTGCTTTTTAAACATCCCATTCCACATTTACTGGGTTTCCCGGGAGATGTTTCACTAGATTTTTAATCGATAGATTTATAAATTTGTAGCCATTCATACGTCCACAAGGGTGTTAATAGATTTAGGTACTGACTGTTGTAGGTGAGTTGAGGCGGCTTGGGGTGCAGTCACAGTTCCAATTCATCTAAATCTGTTTAGTAGGGTTTATACCTCTATAGCAGGAGATCTTCCACTCCAATCCATGTATCTTCATGGTGCTGACTTTGTGCACAGGGGCTGTAATGCTGGAACAAATGTTATGTTCCAGCATCCACAGACATCCTGTCGCATCGCGGGCCTCTGTCTTTATAGTAACAGTTTCTGGCGGAACAACATATGGAAGGAAAAGTCAGGTGTCCACATTCTTTTTGATTTTTTGTGATACTCAAGGCTACTTTTTGCACTTTTCTAACACTCTAAAGCATCACATCCAAAGCAAATCGTAACACTGTTTCTATAAATTGCTTTGAGCACTGCCCCGTATCCGTAGCGATAAGAGACAAACGATACCTCCAGAGGTGTGAAACATTCTGTATCGACTGGACGTCAAATCCCATGGAGGATTTTATTCCAACACATGCAGAAGTAATTCTTGTCATGGAGTCGTGACACTCTATATTGGTACATCAGCAAATTACTGCCTCGTCACTTAACACATTATGCCCTGAGTGACAGGAACACCGGCGGCACCTTGGACCAGAAAACCGTCTTAGCTTTTCAATCCAACCCCAGCTCATATTCATATGCACTTCTTCTAGCAGTTAGTGTTTATTACATACGGCTTTTTTTTTTTACTTTGGTATTATGGATACACAACCAGCATTTTTGCTCTTATAAATGATGTGTAATTTATAAATAATAAAAAAACAAAAAACAAAAAGGTCAACAAGCGTACATTTTCTTTATTTGCCTTTGAATCATTGTACTTTTTTGTGTATAAATGATAATAATTAAACCTATCTATCTATCTATCTATCTATCTATCTATCTATCTATCTATCTATCTATCTATCTATCNCTATCTATCTATCTATCTATCTATCTATCTATCTGTCTGTCTGTCTGTCTGTCTGTCTGTCTGTCTGCGTATCTATCTATCTATCTATCTATCTATCTATCTATCTATCTATCTATCTATCTGTCTGTCTGTCTGTCTGTCTGTCTGTCTGTCTGTCTGTCTGTCTGTCTGTCCGTCCGTCCGTCCGTCCGTCCGTCTGTCTGTGTTTTTCCACCTCATACACTATAAACTGTATGTCACTAAAAATAGTCCATGAATACAAATGCAGTCTGCAGTGCAGTCCTGTAATACAGCACTTTGCGAAGGGAAGGTAATGAGTTAAAATCCTGGCACAACCAAGCTGCCAATGCTGGGCCCTTGATCAAGGCCCTCAACCCTCACCTACTCATTTGTAAGTCGACCTGGAAAAGGGCATCTGCCAAATTCCATAAATGTAAATGTTATGAGTTCACTCAGGTTTAGTGACATTAGCGTGGCTGGTTGTCTTTTATCCCAGAGCTCCCTGAAGTCTGTGTTACCTTCTGGCACTCTATTTTAGTTAAGGTCCTTCTGGAGTCTCTATTTTCACCCTGATCATACTGCACAGTGTCCTTAATGTTTATATACAAATAAAGATAACGAATAATCCATGTTTCTATCTTCTTATCAACCTACAATTTCTTCTTTTCTCCTCCTCTTCATCGATCTAGCTCTGTTGAGCTACACATGTTCCTACCACTGAGCCTGTTCTCTCCGCCTTTTTTTTTGGACCTGCCTGATTCATCCTGATGATTCATCCTCTGGTAATGCAACTGAAAACCACTCAGTGCAGCTCAGGATGTTCTCCACATCCACAAACCTAAAGTCCATGGGGTTCCTGTGGATGTTCCATTGAAGCATGGATTTGGACTGCAATTAATATAAGCAGGATGTTACAATGTCTTACTCGGTTTTACACTCGAGTCTCCATCAGTGAACAGCTGAAACCCTCAATAATGATGGAACTGTAATTAATGGGCATTTGGTGTCAGATGAGGATGAGGTTGCCTTTTGAGTCTGGTTCTTCTGTAGGTTTATTCCTCATGAGTGTTTATCACCACTGTCTCCACTTGCTCACTCATCAGGGATAAACTTATAGAGGGTAACAGATAGTAACTTATATATATTTTGTAAAGCTGCTTTGGGAACAATGTCCACTGTATATAATCCTATAAAATTAGCACTACATTTTATTTCATAAAAATAAAAAATAAAATAAAGAGAGAGAAGAGTGTTAGAACTAATATTTGGTCTATACTGCCCTCTGGCGGTCAAAATTGGTCAATTCCCACACAGGTACTAACCCAAGCTTAGGATCAAATCAGGAACGCTGAAGCGTTGACTTCATCAACCTCAGTATAGTTTCTATATTAAAATCTAATTTACAGCAAATTTTAAATAAACAGCTGGATAGCATCTATAATCATTGAGATTAACACAGGTTTTTGTGAAACCACAAGGCATTGAAATGTAATTCATTATATACCGTGAGAACATCTGACCAGATTTTCTACTGGATCTTCTGAAAAAAAAAAAAAAAAAAAAAAAACAGAAGCTAATTGAACTTGAGGTTTTTCGTTTAATTCTTCCAACAAGCAATAAAGAGAAAAAAAAAAGTACCTAGAAAATGTCTGTTGCATCATTTCAGCATAATCACATTTATTTATTTATTTATTTATTTATTTATTTATTTATTTATTTATTTATTTATTTATTTATTTATTTATTTATTTATTTATTTATTTATTTATTTATTTATTTATTTATTTATTTATTTATTTATTTATTTATTTATTTATTTATTTATTTATTTATTTATTTATTTATTTATTTATTTATTTATTTATTTATTTATTTATTTATTTATTTATTTATTTATTTATTTATTTATTTATTTATTTATTTATTTATTTATTTATTTATTTATTTATTTATTTATTTATTTATTTATTTATTTATTTATTTATTTATTTATTTATTTATTTATTTATTTATTTATTTATTTATTTATTTATTTATTTATTTATTTATTTATTTATTTATTTATTTATTTATTTATTTATTTATTTATTTATTTATTTATTTATTTATTTATTTATTTATTTATTTATTTATTTATTTATTTATTTATTTATTTATTTATTTATTTATTTATTTATTTATTTATTTATTTATTTATTTATTTATTTATTTATTTATTTATTTATTTATTTATTTATTTATTTATTTATTTATTTATTTATTTATTTATTTATTTATTTATTTATTTATTTATTTATTTATTTATTTATTTATTTATTTATTTATTTATTTATTTATTTATTTATTTATTTATTTATTTATTTATTTATTTATTTATTTATTTATTTATTTATTTATTTATTTATTTATTTATTTATTTATTTATTTATTTATTTATTTATTTATTTATTTATTTATTTATTTATTTATTTATTTATTTATTTATTTATTTATTTATTTATTTATTTATTTATTTATTTATTTATTTATTTATTTATTTATTTATTTATTTATTTATTTATTTATTTATTTATTTATTTATTTATTTATTTATTTATTTATTTATTTATTTATTTATTTATTTATTTATTTATTTATTTATTTATTTATTTATTTATTTATTTATTTATTTATTTATTTATTTATTTTCTTAACGCTATAATTTTGAAGTCGTTGTTATTGCTTCTGGCCACCAGGGGGCGCCAAAACAACTCACGAACGATGTTACTTAGAATCCTTTATACTTAAACTGTTTTGAAAACAGTCATGTCCAAAAAATACATAAACCTTAGTGTTACCTTTATTGATAGATAGATAGATAGATAGATAGATAGATAGATAGATAGATAGATAGATAGATAGATAGATAGATCGATCGATCCACCACTCCACTGCCCTCCCTCTCATTCACACACATGTACTCTGTCTTACTCCTACTGACTTTCATTCACCCTTCTCTCCAGCATGTATCTCCACCTCTCCAGGCTCTTCTCAACCTGCTCCCTACTCTCACCACAAATAACATATCATCTGCAAACATCATAGTCCAAGGAGACTCCTGTCTGATCTCGTCCGTTAACCTGTCCATCACCACTGCAAACAGGAAAGGGCTCAGAGCCGATCCTTGATGCAGTCCCACATTCACCTTGAACCAGTCTGTTACTTCTCTGGCACACCAGACTTCCTCATACAATAACACAACTCCTCTCTCTACGCTTTCTCTAAATCCACAAACACACCATGCATGGAGACTCCATCCAATAATGTTATATACTACGTGTACTGTATTGAAAGTTTATAAGAAGTTATTAGAGATTATGAGAGTGATGTTATGATATAAAAATTTAAGGTTTTAATGCTTTTTTTTAAATTAAATCATTAGCAAAAATATATATAAAAATCAAGTCGTTAAAATGAAAATCTTTTTTTTTAAGTCTCCCAGAAGATCAAACTTTGCTTCATAAAGACATCAATTATTTGAGCTTAAACCACAAAAAGTGTTTTACTTTTTAATATGAAATAAAACGGATTTCACGTTAATGAGTTTAAAACAACAACAACAACAACAACAACAACAACAACTAGATTATTTGTAGAAGGTTGGGACTTTTATGGTGAAAGAGCATTATTTAGGCGGCCATATTGTTTTTCCTTCCATCTTTGAGCGCGGTTGTTGTGTCCGCGGTGGCGGGGCTTTTTTTCGCCTATGGCTCGATGGAGGATGAAAATCTCCCGCAGCCCAAAGAAACTCCGATAAATTATTACCGCATTGTTCAGTCTCCCAGTGTCCGCCGGGTCTCGGCACCCTGACACACCGGAAATGAACCGTTTTCAGCGCCGGACCGGAAATATTTTGTGAGCGCGAGCGCTGATGTGAGCTACAGCTGTTTGTTGTTGTTGTTGTTGTTGTTAGTTAGCGGTCAGGTTAGTCACTCAGCTAGTTGATTATGAACCTGTAGGCGGTTTTAGTTTGGGCTGTATAAACCCCCGTGTGTGTGTGTGTGTGTGTGTGTGTGTGTGTGTGTGTGTGTGTGTGTGTGTGTAGGTAGAAGATCTGAGTCCAGGCCCGGCTCAGTAGGTTTCTATCTGATACAGTGTTGAATCTCAGGATGAGGAAACATCACCATTATAAAGGAGCTGAAGTGAGCTGCTGTGTCAAATACTTTCTGTTCGGCTTCAACATCATCTTCTGGGTGAGTGATCAGTCTGCTTTCTCTCTCTCTCTCTCTCTCTCTCTCTCTCTCTCTCTTACACACTCACACATCTGTCAGAAATGGATACATGAATACATACGTGGATGGAGAGTTTTTGATAGATAGATAGACAGACAGACAGACAGACAGACAAGTGGATGAGTGGTCTATGTTTTGGACAGACAGACAGACAGATGGATATTATACCAGTTGGGAATAATAAAGGGGTTTTATTCTTTTACTCTGTGGTAATTGTCTGATTTCAAATTTTATTTATCTTTTTTTTTTTACTTTTGAATTTGAGGGATAAAACATCTGGTTCCTGTTATTGCTGATGTTATAGCAGATGTTTCCTCATCATGCTGTTCCTCCATTCATTTCTTACCAAAACACTAAAACTGAAGTCTCCTTCCATAAATGTTACATAATATGTGTACTGTATTAAGTGGTTACGAGAAGTTAGGAGATGTGCTGAGAAGTTAGGAGATGTCCTGAGAGGTTGGGAGATGTGCTGAGAAGTTGGGAGATGTGCTGAGAAGTTGGGAGATGTGCTGAGAAGTTGGGAGATGTGCTGAGAAGTTAGCAGATGTGCTGAGAAGTTAGCAGATGTGCTGGGCAGTGCTGAGCAGTTACGAGATGTGCTGAGAAGTTACGAGATGTGCTGAGAAGTTAGGAGATGTGCTGAGAAGTTAGGAGATGTGCTGGGCAGTGCTGAGCAGTTACGAGAAGTGCTGAGCAGTTACGAGAAGTGCTGAGCAGTTACGAGAAGTTAGGAGATGTGCTGGGCAGTGCTGAGCAGTTACGAGATGTGCTGAGAAGTTAGGAGATGTGCTGAGAAGTTAGGAGATGTGCTGAGAAGTTAGGAGATGTGCTGGGCAGTGCTGAGCAGTTATGAGAAGTGCTGAGAAGTTACGAGATGTGCTGAGAAGTTACGAGATGTGCTGAGCAGTGCTAAAAAGTTACGAGAAGTATAAATAGGTACTGAGAGATGCTGTAGACATTGAGAGGTATTAAGAGATAAAGAGAGGTGTTCAGAGGTCATGAAAGTTTATGAGCAGTAATAGGAGGTACAGAGAGGTGTTTGAAGGCAATAAGTGTTTGAGAGGTTCTGAGCGTTTGGAAGATAATAAGAGGTTATGAGAAGTTGGTTTGGGCATCAAGATGATCTCATGGTGAATTAGTGTATTTGTTTATTCCCAAATAAATGTTATAACCCAGGCAGATGAACACCAGGCAGAGGAACAGATTCACAGCGTCATGGTTATCTGTCAACACATCAGCATGCTGTAGACGTCCCCTACAACGCTGAGACACGTCTTGTACAGTACGTCACGTCAGATCCACCGTGGTGTGACTTTGGGCGGATTTAGTTTCCTTGTGGTGCAGATTGTGGGATCCACGTCTTATTCAGGACGAGCAGACGATGGCGTGTAGATCGGACCAGCGACAAGCACACGTGACTGCTAGAACTGCTTTTTTAACTGCTATGCGGAATTGTCAAGATTTTCGTCTTTTAAGAGAAATTCCTGAAGCCGGATATAAAACACTAAAGAATCCATAACGCACAAGTGAACACAACATGCAGTTTTTAAATGGAGGTTTTTATTATACAGGGGAAACAAAATCAAAAAATACTTGGCCCTGTGTGAAAAAGTGTTTGCCCCCTAAACCTAAAACCTGGTTGGTCCACCCTCAGCAACAACAACTGACATCGAGTGTTTGTGATAACTTGCACTGAGTGTGTTACTGCACTGTGAAGAAATTCTGGTCACTCGTCTATGCAGAATTGTTGTAATTCAGCCACATTGGAGGATTTTCCAGCAGGAACCTTATTTTTAAGGTCACACCACAGTATCTCAATCGGATTCAGGTCAGGACTGGTGTGGATCATTGTCCTGCTGTAGAACCCAAGTTCACTTCTGCTTGAGGTCACGAATAGATGACCGGAGATTCTCCTTCAGGATTTTTTGGTAAATAGAAGAATTCATAGATCCATTTATCACAGCAAGTCTTCCAGATCCTAAAGCAGCAAAACAGCCCCAGACCATCACACTACCACCACCAGATTTCACTGTTGGTATGATGTTCTTTTTCTGATATGCGGTGCTACTTTTACACCAGACGTAATGGGACACACACCTTCCAAAAAGTTCAACTTTTGTCTCGTCAGTCCACAGAGTATTTTCTCGAAGCTCTTGAGGATCATCAAGATGTTTTCTAGCAAAACTGAAACGAACTCTTTTTGCTCAGCAGCGGTTTTGGTCTTGGAACTCTGACATGCAGACCATTTTTGCCGTCTCTTTCTTTTGGTGTCATGAGTCATGATCACTGACCTTAACTGAGGCAACTGAGGCATGTGAGGCCTGCAGGTCTTTGGATGTTGTTGTGGGGTCTTTTGTGATCTTTTGGATGAGTCGTCGCTGTGCTCTTGGGGTTATTTTGGTCAGCTGACCACTCCCGGAAAGGTTCTCCATCGTCCATGTTTTTGCCATGTGTGAATAATGGCTGTGGTTCACTGGAGTCCCAAAGCTTTAAAAATGTCTTTATAACCTTCTCCAGACTGATGGATCTCAATTACTTTCTCTCTCATTTGTTTCTGAATTTCTTTGGATCTCAGCATAATGAGGATCTTCTGGTCTACTTCACTTTGTCAGGCAGGTCGTATTTAAGAGATGTATTGATTGTGAACAGGTGTGGCAGTAATCAGGCCTGGGTGTGGCCAGAAAAATTACACTCAGGTGTGATTAACCACAGTTTTAACACTTTTTCACACAGGTTGTTTTTCCACAATAATAAAAACCTTAATTTAAAAACTGCATGTTGTGTTCACTTTATCTTTTACTCATATTTGAATTAATTTAATGATCAGAAACATTGTGACAAGCATGCAAAAAAATAAGAAATCAGGAAGGAGCACTTTTTCACACCACTGTATATAAATATTGTGGAGAAGAAGCTGCGTTTTCCTGATCCACCCTCAGGCTCGTATCGAGACCGGTTTAGAAAGACTTGATTGTCTAAACACACACTGGCGTCTAACCGGGTGAACACGCATTCGTGACTGTGAAATGACGTATACTGTTCGTGAGACAATACAGAGGCTTGTTGTGACCTGCAGCGTTACGTTACTCCGCTTCGCTCTTCTAAATCACAAGGATGATGTTCTACAGTTGGAGGTTCTGGTAGAGGTGCATGATCATGTTATTAATGCTTCTGAGAACATCTGTAGTTCTATAGTATATATAGTCTTACATGTGGATGTGATCCGATTACCGGCCAGTTCATCAGTAAAATCCTTTTGATGCTTTTCTTCTCTTTTTCTTTTCTTCTCTTTTCTTCTCTCCGTGTGTAGCTGAATCCAGGAAGGGCGCATAGCGATGGCCAGGAAGCGTCTACGCAGCTTATGAAGGCGTGTTGACGTTTTTGTCACATTCGTACAGAGTACAACACGTATTGAAATGTTTTTTTACGACTGTCTAACGTGTAAACAATAGTAAAAAGTATTTAAAATAGAAGAATATTCAAAATTCTCATCAGTTTCTTGACATCGTATTTATTGAATTCGAGGTGCGTGGGATGTAAAATCAGTAGCTTCATAATCCATCAGTAGCTTCATTCACCTTTCCGAGAAGTTCATACGGATCTCTGCGTTCTTTTCAAAACCAGCAAGCGATGGACAGGAAACAAATTCCCACACGTGTCCTTTTCTTCTTCTTCTTCTTCTTCTTCCTCTTTGTACAATGTTTATGCCGTGCACAAAATCTTCACACTTTCATTGCAGCACCATCCTGCCCTTCTCACCCTGCCCTGGCTTTGCCCCACGTGCCCTACAAAACCCCAGCCTGCCCCATGTTCTCCTAGATCATCTGCAATCTCGGAATATCTTGCGCTAGTTTGTATTTGTGTAAATTTCGTATTTCGTATCGTGTGTACGGTGTTTACACTCCTCGTCTGTTGTGTGTAGTGCAGCAGGTTTTAGGGCCGTGCGATACGGTAATAGGAGATCGACATTGCGATAAATTGTGTTGCGATATATTTTTCCAAGATACCGTGATTTTTATTTATTTTTTTCCTTTTTTTTTTTTTTTTTTTTTTTAATTTGTTTAATGCATCGATTTATGTATTTTTAAATCAACAAATTTCTTTAGATTTTGTCAAATCTTGCCACAAGTTTCTTGTGATATTACAGATACCATTTGGATAGGGTGAAGGCAAACGAGAGCTTCCTCTTAAAACCAGTTTAACCACTGCTGCGTCCCAGAGCAGCGTTACAGAAGTGAAGAAGGAAAAAAGCCCCAGCCACATTTTTTTCCACATCAGGGATCAATACAGACTTAAAACCGTATCACTGGCTTTCATTGGATCTTTCCTGGTAATGATGGGGAAAAAAATGCTTCTTTTTTGAACATCCATTTTCACATTTAGTGCCGTTTGCTGTTAGATTAACCTCCACTCTTCTGGGAAGATGTTCCACTAGATTTTGTGGAGATTCAGTCACACGGGTGTTGGTAAACTTCTGAAGTAGGTGAGGAGACCTGGGGTTCAGTCATCGTTCCACTTTATTTGTGTTGTGCAGAGCTCTTACCTCAACCCTATAGCAGGAGATCCTCAACTCCAACCTATAGAAAGAAGATCTTCATACCATAAGAGCTCGATTTATAAGTGTCTGAAAACTTGGTAGTTAATTTTTCAAAAATGGTAAAATATTTTTATTTATTTATTTCCATAGGAATTAATTAATGTATTTATTTATTTTATATGCAAATACAATTATTTATTTTATTAATGTATGAATTTTGTACACAAAATGTAAAATGTTTGTAGATATTTATATAATTTATCAAATGTGTTAAACTTATCGAGATATTTATTTTTTATAATTGAACGTTTTATTTATATATTTTTTATAATTACAATCATTAAACTGGAAGCAGCTGATTTGAAATTGAAAATGTTTTCTTTTATTATTTTTTTATGAAGATTAAATTAAAAAAATCAATTGTTTGAAAAAAAAATTATAAAAAAATTATGGATTTAAAAACATAATAAGATTTGAATATAATGAATAAATACTAAACCGTTATATATTTATTTATTTGTATTATTTAATATTTATATATAATATGAATCTGCGAGTCCTGGTGGTATTTTTGCTCTTTCTCCTGCATGGATTTGCCCATGCTGTATTGTAAGGAGCTTTGATTATCTCAGCTGCAGGTGGGTCATGTTTTCCTGGCAGTCTGAGTCATGAAGCTGGTTTCTGAGGAAACCCTCGTCCTCGCGATCTCCTCTTAGCCGTAAATTCCATCCAGCTTGTGGTTTTGTCTCTTGTACTCTGTGATGAATGAAGTGTGTTGTGTGTCGTGGACGACTTGGAGCTCATCTCCACCCCCACACCGTCTCTTTAAAACCTCCCACCCTGCCTGCCAACCTTTTATTATCCTCCACCGAAGCACTTTCTCTCTCTCTCTCTCTCTGCTCTTTCTTTCTTCTATTCTCGAGTTTCTCGTAAGCACTTGTACAGTTGACTCTTTAGTTTATGATGTGGATGTTACAGACCTGATTAGAGGTTGTGTCTGGTGTGTAGATCATCTCCTGTACGCTGGCCATCTCCATGTTTCCACTGATTTGGAAACCTATTAATGAAGCTAAAAAATCAACTAACTACAGAGGTAACGCTTGTTGCCGATTGATGACGGAGGGGGGGAGTGAGTGAGTGAGAGAGAGAGAGAGAGAGAGAGAGAGAGAGAGAGACAGACAGACAGACAGACAGAGAGATACAAAGAGAGTGACAAAGAGAGAGAGAGAGAGAGAGACACTAAAAAGAAAAAGACAGAAAGAAAGATGTTCAAAAAAGAGAGACAGAAAATGAAACAGACAGACAAAGAGAGATAAATGGAGAGAGAGACAGACAGACAGACAGAGAGAGAGAGAGAGAGAGAGAGAGGGATAGAGAGAGATACACACAGACAGACAGAAAGAAAGAACCAGAGAGAGAGACACAGAGAGAGAGAGAGCGAGACAAACAGACAGAGAGATACAAAGAGACAGAGAGAGACTCAAAAAAAGAAAGACAGAAAGAAAGACGTGCAAAAAAGAGAGGGAGAAAATAAAACAGACAGGCAAAGAGGAAGATAGATAAATGTGGAGACAGAGAGAGAGACAGACAGAGAGAGAGATACATACAGACAGACAGAGAGATACACACAGACAGACAAAGAGAGAGAGAGAGAGAGAGAGAGAGACAGACAGACAGAGAGATACAAAGAGAGTGACAAAAAAAAGATAGAAAATGAAACAGACAGGCAAAGAGGAAGAGAGATAAATGGGGAGACAGAGACATACAGACAGACAGACAGAGAGATACACACACAGAGAGAGAGAGAGAGACAGACAGACAGACAGATGAAGAGAGAGAGAGAGAGAGAGAGAGAGAATAGGGCTGCAACTAACTATTATTTTGATAATTGATTACTCGGGCAATTTATGCATTTTTTTTTTTTTTTCCCAACCAAACAGATATTTTGTTTATTCGTGAAGATCTAAGAATTTAGAATATATATTTTATAAAAATTTGTATAATATTTAAATTATATTTGCATAAACTAAATATACAAACAATGAAAAAAGCTTTAGAACGTAGTAAAGCCGCAGTACATCACGTTTAAAAACAGATCAGTTACTGCTGTAGGAGACAAATGCTGTAAAAAGAGAATGGAAGGGAGAAACGCAGTAATCTAACAGACTCGATAAAAAAAACATGCGTTGGCGAACAAATACATAATTATTAGCTGAAAACCACAACAGTGACTAAAAATGTGATGGTTTGCTGCTGCTGTTATCTGCTGCTTTTAGATTTAGTGTTTGTTCGCACCGCTTTAATTGAATTCATCACGATGTCTTGAGCGAACCGATCGAGCAACCCGACGCTCGCGAGTCACGACAGAACGGATCCGGTGCGACTTTTCCCGAAGTTACAAACCGTTTACACAATAACACTTCATTAAACTGCACCATTATCACATGATGAGGATTCTACAGTTTCTGCTCACCGTGCTGATGTTTCACCTTCATCCGTGACTCCAGTGTGTTTTCTTTTCATGTGCTCGTGCATCACTGTGGTACTTCCATCCCACACAAGCGTCGCTTTGTAGTCACTTCCAGGTTCAAATCAAATCTAATCAAATTTGTCACATACACATACATACAGGGTACGACATGCAGTGAAATGCTTATTACGACGGTCCCGCACGAGGGAGTAGGATGGAATAGGATATAAAAACAATACAGAATAAAATATAAGAATATATAACATATAAAGATAGATATATATGTGATTTAAAAAAAGGATGTATATACAACAGTAAACAATATAAGGTGGTTTAGATTGTCCATAAAGTGCGGTATGGTGTGGTGTAAAGTGACCGTGTGCGGTGTGGTGTAAAGTGACCGTGTGCGGTATGGTGTGGTGTAAAGTGACCGTGTGCGGTATGGTGTGGTGTAAAGTGACCGGGTGCGGCATGGTGTAAAGTGACCATGTGCGGCATGGTGTGGTGTAAAGTGACCGTGTGCGGTGTGGTGTAAAGTGACCGTGTGCGGTGTGGTGTAAAGTGACCGTGTGCGGTATGGTGTGGTGTAAAGTGACCGTGTGCGGCATGGTGTGGTGTAAAGTGACCGTGTGCGGCATGGTGTGGTGTAAAGTGACCGTGTGCGGTATGGTGTGGTGTAAAGTGACCGTGTGCGATATGGTGTGGTGTAAAGTGACCGTGTGCGGTATGGTGTGGTATAAAAAAAGGTAAAAGTCTTCTTTGTTGCGTTTATTATAAAATGCTCCTATTGCTTTGGATCACTTGGAACGCACACTTTTATTCTGCTGCTGGTTTACCCTGTACAGGCAGCTCTGTTATCTTACAGTCGTTACAACGAATTTTATTATCGATTATCAATTTTCTCGGTTAGTTGTTGCAGCGAGACGGACAGAAAGAGAGACGGACAGAAAGAGAGATGGACAGAAAGAGAGACGGACAGAAAGAGAGACAGACAGATGGAAAAAAACAGTACATTTGTCAAAGAGAGAGAAAAAATTAAATGTACTGGTAGGTGTGCTTCTGCCCTCTGTGTTGGACTTTACTACAGTAAATGGAGTCTTATCCAACATTCATTCTTTACACACACACACACACACACACACACACACACACACACACACACACACATGTTTACATTGCAGGTGCAGTAAATAAAGAACAAAAAACTTTCCTGCACCAGATTTTAGTCTTGTTTGCATATTGACTGTGTGAGTGAGTGAATGTGTGAATGTGTGAGTGTGTGTGTGTGTGAGTGAGTGTGTGTGAGTGAGTGTGTGAGTGAGTGTGTGTGAGTGAGTGTGTGAGTGAGTGTGTGAGACACACACACCTGTTTACATTGCAGGTGCAGTAAATAAAGAACAAAAAACTTTCCTGCACCAGATTTTAGTCTTGTTTGCATATTGACTGTGTGAGTGAGTGAATGTGTGAATGTGTGAGTGTGTGTGTGTGTGAGTGAGTGTGTGTGAGTGAGTGTGTGAGTGAGTGTGTGTGAGTGAGTGTGTGAGTGAGTGTGTGAGTGTGTGAGTGAGTGTGTGTGTGAGTGAGTGTGTGAGTGAGTGTGTGAGTGAGTGTGTGAGTGAGTGTGTGAGTGAGTGAACACTTGAGGAGCTCAATCCAGCTATTGTAAAGTGACTTGCCGTGGCTATTGTGTCATATATATATATATATATATACACGCGCACACATACACACACACATACACGCGCACACACACACACACAGAAGTAGACAAAGACCTTGGGTTGTTTGTGTGTGTGTGTGCGTGTGTGTGTGTGTGAGTGTGAGAGAGAGAGAGAGAGGGAGGGAGGGGGAATGTGTGGTCGGATGGAATCTTGTAAATATTCATGAGTCTGCAAGCGACACTAAGCGACCAAGAGAGTGTGTATGTGTGTGTGTGTGTGTGTGTGTGTGTGTGTGTGTGTGTGTGTGTGTGTGTGTGTGTTTTTTCACATCCGTCAGGTTCAGATGGCAGATGGGAGCCACACGATTCTTTCCCCTTTTTCTTCATTGCTCCTGGTGTGATGCTACATTCCTGCCATTTCCCAACATGCTCCATGTGTATACACACACACACACACACACACACACATACACACACTCACTCACTTACTCACGACATAGGAGTCACACTCTGGCAGCTCCATGATTTACTAAAGCGTGTATAGGCGACGTGATCCCGATGTGTCATTTTTGAAATGAGAGATAAACAGGAGAGAGAGAGAGAGAGAGAGAGAGAGAGGTATGGGAAAGAATAGAGACAAACTAAAGAAAAATTGAAACAGGAAGAAGAAGAAAGAGAGAGGAAAAAGAGAGAAGAGGAGAGGGAAGAGAAGTATTAGAGACAGGAGGGAAAAGAGAGAGAGAGACAGAAGAGAAAGAGACAAATAAGGATAAAGGAAGAGACAGGAGAGGAGAGAGGTCCAACATGAACAGACTGGGACTGGGGAGGTGAGAGAAAACAGGAAAGAGGGAGACAGGAGAGAAAAAAGATAAAGGAATGAGGAGAGAAAAACAGGAGAGAATGAGACAGGAAACAAGAGAAAAAATCAAAGAGAATAATGGAGACAGAAAAAGAAACAGATGCTGAGAGAGGAGAGAGAAGGAAGCGAGACAATTGAGAGAAAAAAGAGTGACTGAATGATAGAGAAATTGAAGGGAGATAGAGGGGGGGGCGAGAAAATGGAGAGAAGGGAGGATAAAGATAGCTGGAAAAAACAGGAAAAGAAGAGAAAAGAGAGAGATGAAGGCTGTCATTTTTTTTGTTTGTTTTTTTGGCCCTGTCTCAATCTGCATTATGAGGATTTCATAAAGGGGGGGAAAGAATACTGCCTGTTTGAGCAGAATGAAAGTGAGCCATGAGAGAAATAAAGGGTTAAAGAAAATGAAATGAACGAGAGAGAGAGAGAGGGATAGAGAGAGAGAAAGGCTGTTGGTCGTACAGAGGTAGAAGGTGGCGGGTGAGCAGCGCTGTACCTCAGTAATCCTCTGGGATTAGTGGCAGCCGGAGGCCAACGGGATTATGGGATTTGGCGACGCCGATACCTGAACTCTGACTCGCGGCCTCGTCACGCTTCATCCTCGAACAAGCTTACACGAGACGGAGAGATATCGCCACGGTAACGATACAAAAATACAGGAAATTAAGGGGAAAAATACCTGATACCAGGAAAATCTATTTAAGTACAGTAGCGACGTTAAATAAATACTTAAGTAGATTTTTCTGGTATCACACACTACAGACGTAGACTAGATTACGAAGCCCACGATGAGCAGACAGAAGGCAGTAAGACGTCTGGGGTTAACGTGGATGAGACAGAGGGAGTCAGTGATGAAAACATGACTGAGAACAGACACATTCCTGATCACCTGATCATCATCATCTTCTCTCTGCTTGTGTTTTACATGGTGGATGTTCATCCTGGACACAAGGGCTGTCAAAACACAAATTAGTTTTAATTCTAGCATTTTCTCGAGCAGCTAGCACTAGGGGGAGGTCGTAGTTTAGCGGTTAAGGTGTTTGACTGAAGGTTGTCTGACTGAGATCATTCTGACTTTCTGGATGCAGGTCGTCTATCCAAAGCCGCAGATGCAGAGCCTCGTTTTCACAAGCTGTCCCAATAAAAGACTAGTCTTGTTATGATATCTTAGGATTCTGAGGCTGACTGACCGGATTGGATGGAGCCTAGCATGATTTTCCTGCAGTCGTAGCTCATTCAACTCACTATGAGATGCTTTGTGACATCTTGAGATGCTTTTCTGCTTCTGGTTGTAAAGAGGGATTATGTACAAGTCCCTGTATCCTTTCCGGCACCTCAAACCTGCCCGAGTCTGATTTCCTCTAATAAACAAGGCATAGAACTGTTTTTCACTCTATGTTTTTTGTTTTCTGCGCCATTCTGTGTATACATGCATAGATAAATACAGGTTTTTCTGTTCAAATGAACAGTGAGCCTTCACAGATTCAGACCGTGCATTAGTCCAGCTACAGGTTTTTCATGCGTCTTCAGAAGACCACACACACACACACACACACACACACACACACACACACACAGTTGCAATTTCCTGTCAAACACTTGTTTAATTAAATATCCCTTCTAGTGCACGTTTAACGCCTGTTTGCTTTACTGCATCGCTTGCTTTTGTCAGCCCATCTCCTGTGTTACCGTCGCTGATGCCGATCGCTGAAAAACCTCAAAATGAGATGCAAAGGAGAAGGTCTCAAGGGAAAAGATGTGTTTGAGAGAATGGGGATATATATATAGTGTATAAGTGGAGTAATCTGATTGTGGTGTGTATGTGTGTGTTTCAGTTGCTGGGAGCAGCGTTCCTGGCTATCGGACTCTGGGCATGGGCTGAAAAGGCAAGTAGACAACACAATGAGATCAAGAGACAGCGGTGATTCATGACGTGCCTTGCATTCCTCTTCTCTTTCATCATCTACTGTAGCAACATGCAGCTCCCTCGCAGCTACTCTCTCTCACAGCTACTCTTTCTCACAGCTACTCTCTCTCTCACAGCTACTCTCTCTCACAGCTACTCTCTCTCACAGCTACTCTCTCTCTCACAGCTACTCTCTCTCTCACAGCTACTCTCTCTCACAGCTACTCTCTCTCACAGCTACTCTTTCTCACAGCTACTCTTTCTCACAGCTACTCTCTCTCTCTCACAGCTACTCTCTCTCTCTCACAGCTACTCTCTCTCTCTCACAGCTACTCTCTCTCACAGCTACTCTTTCTCACAGCTACTCTCTCTCACAGCTACTCTCTCTCTCACAGCACTCTCTCTCTCTCACAGCACTCTCTCTCTCTCACAGACTCTCTCTCTCTCACAGGCACTCTCTCTCTCTCACAGCACTCTCTCTCTCACAGCACTCTCTCTCTCACAGCACTATCTCTCTCACAGCACTCTCTCTCACAGCACTATCTCTAACAGCACTGTCTCTCCCACAGCACTGTCTCTCCCACAGCACTGTCTCTCCCACAGCACTGTCTCTCCCACAGCACTGTCTCTCCCACAGCACTCTCTCTCTCACAGCACTCTCTCTCTCACAGCACTCTCTCCCACAGCTCTCTCTCACAGCCACTTCTCTCACAGCTTTCTCACAGCTACTCTCTCCCACAGCACTCTCTCTCACAGCACTATCTCTCTCACAGCACTCTCTCTCACAGCCACTTCTCCCACAGCTACTCTCTCTCACAGCTTTCTCACAGCTACTCTCTCTCACAGCACTCTCTCTTTCTCAGCTACTCTCTCTCACAGCACTCTCTCTCACACAGCTACTCTTTCTCACAGCACTATCTCTCTCACAGCACTCTCTCTCACAGCCACTTCTCTCACAGCTACTCTCTCTCACAGCTTTCTCCCAGCACTCTCTCTCCCAGCTACTCTCTCTCCCAGCTACTCTCTCTCACAGCTACTCTCTCTCACAGCACTCTCTCTCTCACAGCTACTCTCTCTCATAGCTACTCTCTCTCACAGCACTCTCTCTCTCACAGCTACTCTTTCTCACAGCACTCTCTTTCTCACAGCACTATCTCTCTCACAGCGCTCTCTCTCACAGCCACTTCTCTCACAGCTACTCTCTCTCACAGCTACTCTCTCTCACAGCTTTCTCCCAGCTCTCCCTCTCCCAGCACTCTCTCTCCCAGCTACTCTCTCTCACAGCTACTCTCTCTCACAGCTACTCTCTCTCACAGCTACTCTCTCTCACAGCTATTTTCTCTCACAGCTCTCGCTCTAACAGCACTCTCTCTCACAGCTACTCTCTCTCTCACAGCTACTCTCTCTCTAACAGCACTCTCTCTCACAGCTACTCTCGCTCTCACAGCTACTCTCACTCTCACAGCTACTCTCGCTCTCACAGCTACTCTCTCTCTCACAGCTACTCTCGCTCTCAGCACTCTCTCGCTCTCAGCACTCTCTCGCTCTCAGCACTCTCTCTCACAGCTACTCTCTTGCTCTCAGCACTCTCTTGCTCTCAGCACTCTCTCGCTCACAGCACTCTCTCACAGCACTCTCTTACAGCTACTTTCTCTCTAACAGCACTCTCTAACAGCACTCTCTCTCACAGTGCTTCCTCAGAGCACTCTTTCTCATTGCTCTCTCACAGCACTTTCTCTCTTTCACAGCGCTGTGAGAGAGTGCTCTCTCATGAGATTTGTGTATTTTGTATTTGTGTATATACAACCATGCTGTTAAAACATAACAGTCAAAGCTGCAGGAATGATTTTGGTAAAACTTATTAATAATCTTTTATATTGAATACCTTCAGAACAGAAAGCTGTGATATTTGTAACTTGAGTGTTTTACTTACTTGTGTGGTGTTTCATCCACAAACTCAACCCACAGGATCCTTGTACCTATGCGGCCTGTGGGGCGTTTTCCTGAACTGCACCATGGGAGCTATCTCTACTCCTAGGCGTGTACCGAGTAATGCGATTTAGATCATCACGTCGCTTTATGTGCTCACAGTAAAAGAGAGCATTGTTGAAATAATGCATGCCTCGTGTCTGCTTGCACAGTTAAACCTTATTTTATTATACCAGAACGTCTCAATTCAATCTTATGGTCCAGCGTGTGGAAACACTTGTCTTCTATAGAGACACTAGACTTTAGTTAGACTTTATTTCCATTGAAAAATCCTCTTTTAGCATAAATAACAGCTTTACACTCTCTCTGCGTTAGGACATTTCATCTCTTCAAACGTTCAGCCGAAATACTTTGCATTGCCTCTTTTAAACCGATGTTCTTCACTAGATTTCTCGTTCATCCCAGAGCAGTTTAATAGGATGTAGGTGACCGGGCAGTTTGTTCATAATGAAAAATGGATTTGCATGGTATTGAAGTATGGAATGGTTGCCATGTTGGTTCCTTTCACTTTCCAGAATAAGTCTCCATAAGTCTTTCCTGCTTCAAAACAACCCCAAACCAACGAGTTTCCACCTCCATGTTTGACTGTGGGGGTGAAGGCAGTCTGCTAACATCTCTCCACACAAGTTCTTCTGTGAAAGACAAAAATGGCAAATTTGGACTCCACAGAACTTTCTTCCACTCATTCCTTTGTCTTTGACTTTTTGTGTGTTTTTTGCCTTTAACTGAGTTTCTTGTATAGAAACATGAAGGAACTGAAGGAACATGCTCCCCAAAGACCATTGATCATTGAAATGCTAAATAATTTAAGTTGTTAATGTCTGCACACAATAAAACATTGTGCTTTACGCACACTTTACCTCAGAAAAACAAACTTTTAAACCTAAACCTCCCAGACACCCGACACACACACACACACTGCTCTTATCCCTTCCTGTGTCCGAGCTGTGAGGATTTCCTCCTGTACAAGCCTAGATGTTTTTCGCCGTTTTGATTTCCGCAGCATGATAACGTTTTGTTTTTCCACAGGGCGTGTTGTCGAACCTGTCGTCCATCACGGATCTGGGCGGCTTCGATCCCGTGTGGCTCTTCATCGTAGTCGGAGGGGTGATGTTCATCCTGGGCTTTGCCGGCTGCATCGGAGCTCTGAGAGAAAACACCTTCCTGCTCAAATTTGTGAGTTTTCCTGCTGTGCTGGCCATGTGTGTGTGTGTGTGTGTGTATTTCCTGCAGATGTTTGGCTTTCCTCTTCAGTGAATCAGTTCAAGGTTTGTTCAGTCCTTTGTTGAATCGAGGATGGAATTAATTATTCACACAACGTTGTCAAAGCAAGTATCTTTCCCGCAACATCCAATACAGTCGGCTTGATCTTCAGAAAAAAAAAATTT